>JAMKCH010085278.1:0-76089 GCA_023653785.1 Ophioderma brevispina
AGTTTATGTACTGGTAATTTCCTGTCCATGTTACTGCCAGAAAAAAATCCAGAATTAACAAGAGTTTCCGATTTCTTCTAGAGTAGATCCGAATTGGTGCCCGTAGATTGGCATACATACTATAAGCATTGAGGTCACGGTTCAGATGATATAAATTTCAATACCTTTGAGATAAATTGGCGGGACGAGACTATGGATTCGCGAAATGCCCTTTACGTATATAAAAAATGGATGATAACCCATCATTGACGGGAATGAATACGGGTGACATATGTTCAACCACCAATGAAAACAAAACCCGCTTCTGGTGGGCTTAGATGAAGCAGTTGGAAAATGACAAAATGGTGGGTAATTTGCAAATACTAGGATGAGCAAAAAAATGACATCAATTGTCAATCTAGGTTTAAAACTAAAAATAAATATTTTTAAGACCAGTAATGTACAATTCTTTCCTGCACACTTTCCTTTGATGATATACAGAGCCCACAAAGCCATGTTTCATTAGGTAAGAAGGACCCATTTTGGTCTCCTGGCCCCTTACTATCAGAAACAACTCACGGCCCAAGTGGCCTGAATTGACATTGGGACAAACGCCAACATAATTGCCTAAATATCTGCCTCATTTGTAACTAAACTGGCTTCTACTTCAGTGCCACTACACCTCCTTTCAATCACTATGAGCTAAAATCTCAATTCCCTTGGCACAGTTCATAGCTTTCATTCACCATGTTTTTAGAAAATATACCCCTTGTTTTTTTGGGTATGATCTATGATACCCAGGTCCCACAAGCTCAGTTCAGGTCATTGTATTACAAGTACAACCCCTGAACTGCATCCTTGGTGGATGAGTATATTGTACCTCATATTGTTTATGAACATCCTAATTGACACAAGAATTAACATATTTTGTAACTCGACAATGGTCAGTAACTCGACATGGTCAGTTCCCGGGGTCAGTTTTACTACTCACTCGCTTTGCATTGTTTCCCCAAATAGCCATCATACCAGCATTATGTCGAACCTCCATGGCACAAATGGCAATATTCAGTTGTGTTTTGGTCTCATTCCCAAATAATATATCAGGTGTAAGAAATAACTACGCATTATTTTGGACAGCAGAGGGGGACCCCCATTTCTGCAAGAGTTCCATATGTACACCCTTCAAATTCTACATGTAACAAGTTTTTTATTTTTTTCTTGTATAAGTTGTATTTACGCGATGCGTAAAGTATGCCCCCGCCGAATGTCACGATCACTAACATGCGATAATGCAACTTCAACCATCTCACCTCACCCCACTCCCCAACACCGCTGCAACACTCCACCCCTCCCCCAACACGCGCCATACCCCCACACAATGCCCCACCCTCATCCACACCCCACCCCTCCCCCAACACTCTGCAACACGCCACCCCCGAAACACCCCACCCCCCCCTCCTTAACACCCCTCAACACCCCAATACCCCGCCCCAATACCGTACCCCCTGCAATTCCCCGCCCGAACACCCTGCAACATCCTTATCCCTCCCCAACCCCCCGCACACTCCACCCCCTCCCAAGCACCCCGCTACACTCCTACCCCCTCCCCAACACCAGGCACACCCCACCCCCCTCCCCAACACCTGCAACACAACACCCCCTCCCAAAACCTGCACACCCCCCCCCCCCCTCCCCAATACCGCATACCCAACCCGCAATACCCCACTCCCTCCCCAACACTCCGCAACACCCACCCCCCTCCCCACACCCCACCCCTCCCCTATAGCAAATCTCCATAATAGCGAAGGATTTTTGCCTATCCTATGTACGTTTCAATATCAAGAATTACCCATATTAATTAGCTCCTTTGCATACCTAAGCAGCATATCACATATGTTCAAATTGCAAAAAAGATTGCCCCATATAGGCTTTCATGCAGCGCAGGAATTTTTGAGTATCCAATGTACCTTTCAAAACAGATCAATACGCTGGATTTTTTGCATTTAATTTAGCTCATTTGCAATACCTAATTTGCCTAATATAAGCCGAAAATCAATCATGACAGAACTCTCAACGCTCGGCTTCCTTTCCACAATTAACAATCATTATACGCCATACGGACTCCAGAAAACTTGTACACAGCCCTTGCAGGAAAATTCTCATCAAATTAGGCAAATGAGATACTTAAGTAGCATAGTTTCAGCCACTCTAATAATGTCGAGAACTCATCACCCGCTTCTTTCCACACCAAGTTACATCCTTGTCGCCGCTTAACGCACTCCAAAAAAAAAAAAAAAAAACATTTAAATTGTAATACAACATGGTAACATTTTTATCACAACGTCAAAGCCGAACACTCTTGCTCATTTCATAGTCCCCGTTCCGAAACTCGTTCGTCGGGGAACACAAGTTTTTTTTTTATTTTTGGCCTATAGTTAGGGGTTTTGGTTATATAGGCCATAATCATGTAATTTGTTTCCTGTACAAATTTAACAGGGGGGGTACTTATGGACTCTCTCCCTCATTTCTGATCGCATGACTTTGCAAACAAAATAACAACACCCTTAATGACGGTGAATAGATCCACTCTGTAGGCCGTATGGTTTTCAAAAGTTAAGCATTTAATGCTCAGTACTAGTTTTATATGAACTATAGTGGTGTTGAACTTTCCAATGCAGAAGGATTTTGTACCGTGCTCTCACTCACGTTTTTTCAGAAAAGTATTCTTAAAACAAATCCCCATTCCTTATATCAATTTAGTCCAAATTTGATTATAGTTAAGGATTTATTTTCCTCCACTACATTTGGGAGTTTTCATGAAGGGGTATATTTGTTTTTAACGAGACCCTGCACATTTGAAAAATAGTGCATCCCCCCTCTCCCGGACAACTAAAGGGGGACAGAGAGCAAAAAAAAATGGGGATGAGAAGGGGCGAAAAGAAGGGGAAGGAGAATGGAAAAAGAGAGAAAGCCTGGGAAAGAGAAGGAAAAGAGGAAAGGAGATCGGAAAAGGAAAGTGTGGGTGTGCAACACACACCCAGATCGAATCTGTGTTAGTGGGTACCCTGGTGGGAATCGGAACCACTAACACAGAGGAGGTGTATTAAACCACTGCACACATCTCTCCATTACCATTGTGGACACCACTGACCATGATGTCTTTGTTTTCCATGCCTCCATTTTCCTTAATACAATAAATATGAGTCCACTTAACAATAATCACATAGACATGATACCACTAATCCATGCATCCTTAAACTTTTGAATGCTCAATATTATGAAAATCCAAGAGAAACTGGAAATTGTGCACACAGTTTCAGAAGTTGTGTTATATTGTTGCCATGAGAACAAAGGAAGATGTCAAGGAGCTTTAACCCTAATCAATATTGGGATAAATTTTTGAATTGGAGGTTTCAGTGTTTTTTGTTTTTATCACAAGAGGTCCCTGTCAGTACAATGTACTGGCATGCAAGGAGTGGCACATCAATTAAAGTCCAACCAAACTCATTGCATAAGCCATGGCATGACATGACTGGGCTGTGTTTTAAACCAGTTTTCACCCTTCCCGGCGTCCCTTAAGCCAATCTTTTAGTGTTCTTGTTAGTCTGTGGATAGACAACTCACATTCGATGGAGTCCCCCCCCCCCCACCCCACGGGTGGCAAACAAGACCGTACATTACCTGAAAAGGACCAAGAAGAGTCCACCACTTTTGAAGCCAAAATAAATCGTATTTAAGCTTTAAAATAGCCATGTAGGCTAACCTCAAGGCTTCAAACCTGGTAATTCAGTCTTCAGACAACTCAGTCTCAGACTCGGACTGTCACTCCATGACTAAATAACAATGCCACTGAGCCAGAATCGACTGACAAATAGATATACGCAATGAAAAATCACCCTTACCCTATCAAATTATATATCAAATGAACGTTTGAGACAAGACAAATCCAATGCAATGGTGAAAACCTCTTTCAAATATCTGGTTCCTGTGAAGAGATATTTAATTTTCAAATTTACCATTTTTACAATATTTCAAATATTTTCTGCCACAATGAGTAATGACCAGCTGACCAGGCTACTTATCAATATTTCTTTTATTGATGTCAAATAATGATGTGAACATGTCCGAAGGTCAATTAAATATATAAAAAAAACATAGAAATAAGCTTATGAGATAGGTAGAATGCAAGAGGAAATTGTTTGGGTCCCCCCATCTGGTCCCCCCCCCCATCCAGGAAAACAACAAAAAAGCAGCAGATATTGTGATTGTGTGACACAATAAACAACATGTCATAGTTTTACAAAAAAATGTGTTTTATGGTGTCCTATCACATCATAAGAATGTTTTTATTGGCACCATAACCGACACAAGCAACATAACTGTCATATAAGGAATCACACCACTAAATAACTCCCCATAGACTTGTGTACAAAATGACCTCTCACCAACGTCGATTTCTCGGCTATAAATTAAGCGACTGGTTACTTCAAAACTGGAAGATCAGCACCATACCTCTTCAACCAAAATGAAAAAGTCATATGATGAAGGCTGATTTTTTTTAGCTACAGAGCATCGAAAGATTTGCATGTTTTCAAACGTTCACGCCTAGTTGAGTGTTACTAGAAACTAAAATTGTACAGTTTCCCCAAACCCTCAGAAATTACACAAAAAAGGCACAGACAAAATCTTACCACCCAAATGGTTTGTTACTAGTCCACACATTATGATTAATTTCAAATTTCATTTAAAGACACAACTCATCAACATTTTGTGACTCTTCATTTAGGCAGGGGTCATATTCCGGACGCCAACACTGTCTCGGCACTGACGTCGTCTGCTACACCTAGTTTATTTAGTGGTGTGATTCCATAAATTGGCTGAATTATGCGCGAAACGGGTTCAACATGCAGTGACATGATCATCTCCAATGCCTATTTAACAGCATTGCGAATCATTGCGGTAGATGAAATTTGCACTTTCTTGTCTAACTTGAAAAATGAATAAAGAACACAAAAAAGTTGTGAAAGCATTGCACTTAAATTTACCTGTGAAAATTCTTCAAAACCCACAAAATTCCTCAAAAAAATCTGAAAATTCCAACGAAAACAGCTATAAAATCCTAAAAATTAGATCGATTTTCTCCAAAACAACCTTGTGAATCCATTTTAGATCGCATAGCTGTCTGAGTTTGCGCAATACTGTTGAACAGAGCTAATTTTAAAGGGACACGATCAGTGATTTGCTCAATCAGAAAAATAAAGAAAATCATGACAATCAGTAATAAGACCAGAAGCAAACCAAATAAGGCAAAATCAGCAATATTGTAGTTTGCGGTCCGTACGGACACTTTAATTACCACAAAACCATGTAATTGAATGTCGATTCATATCTTTAATGAGCAGTTTTATTCCTTTTCTGGCCAAATTCTTCAGTTGGAAAAGTAAATTAGAGAATTCTACAGCCATATGCTTCACTTTTAAGGTTGCAAATTTTAAATAGTTTTAATATTAAGGGGGAATCCACTTGTTAGTGTCTTTAACTAAAAAGATTCCTTTTGAGGAACAACTTTTGAATAAAAGGGCCGATGAGCCAGACGGGTGAAATTTTTGATCGTCAAAAGTCACCCAACGTTGGGGACAACTGCAACTGAAATATCTGAAATGAACACTGAAACATTAAGAAGAAGTATAGGTAATATGTGAAAGACACTATCATCGATTTGCTAAATCAGAATCGAAAAAACTCATCAAAAATTCAGATTGCATGTCTAACAAGTACAGGTATCCTAACATACAGAAAATGATAAGACCAGGAGCAACCTAATAAGAACAAAGTCGGAATTTTAGTCATTACTGTCCGAAGGGACACTTACTTACAACATCGTAAGTGAATGGAGAATCGTATCTCAAACCTGTGAAGTGGACACTGCCGTTTCTTCTGTAAAAAGGTTAACGATGAGAATTCTACGACTTATCCTTCAATTTGAAGCTATTCTGCAAATTCAAATATTTTTCAATCACTGATAGTGTCTTTAAGTCTGACATGGTCCTTTTGTTTTACATGTCCAGGACAGTGAATTTTTGAGATAAATGTTAATAAAAGGCAGATAAGCGAGTCGATAATTCAGCCACTGCGGCTGCAGTGGCGTAGCCCGCTTTTTTTTTCGGGGGGGGGGGGGGGGGGGGGGGAAGGGGGCACATAATTTTCAGGGGGGCAGCATATGTTAAAATTTGTTAGTATAGCATAATGGCCTATGTAAATCACTAATTTTTCAGGGGGGAAGATGGGGGCACTTAAAAACATCGTTACGCGATTTCGTAGACATAATTATGCAAATACAATGTAGTGGCACTGTTCCTTTCATTACATGACGTCAGACCTGTTTACAAGAACTTCCCAAAGTCGATGTATTGATATGGGATTTCCCTCGTTTTTAAAGCTTCGTATTGCGTTAAAAAACTCATGTGCCCCCAATTTAAACATTCATTTAATCGATAGCCTTACTTTCAATGCATCAAATTGCTTTTATTCTGTCAATCGGTACTGGTTCGCCGAGTTACCTAATTTTTGTGTCGCTGTTTAGTACGCGGTTTGCTTCAAATCTGCCAACTTGCTGGTTTGTTGGTGAGTTAGAAAATGCCCCTCTTTCTTTGAGCTGTGTATTTTATAGGAATAGATTTGGGAATTGGAGAAGTTTGTTGGTAAACTTGACGTCTTAGCATACAATTTGTGTGCATTAATTTTTACAGATCGGACCAGTAACAGGCCGTTGCGCGATCAATATGCATAGATTTACCAATGCGATTTGTCACTGGTATTTCGCATTTGTTGATCAGAACCTACTTCAGCGGCCGGGGGTAACCAAGTTGTTGTAAGGATATTCACAATGGATTTTTAGTTTCCTGTTGGCAGGTTAAAAATATTGGTGGCGGTCACTTTTCATGATTCATTAATTTTGTCAAGTTCAACACACACGATACAGAAACTACCTACCTAGAAAGTAGGCTACCACTCACTCTATCTCTTTCCTGTTTTAGAGAAAGGCAATAACATGATAAAAGTTTGATTTGAGTGGATAGTCGATAAGTAATTGAAAGTGTAAAGGGTTGAATTACTCCCTGGTCAGAATGCAGAGATCTGAATGCTATTTTCATCCTGGTCTACTGAAGTTTTCTTCATCAAAAGTTGCGTATTTACTGGGAAAGAGTCATCACGATTGGAAATCGACATCTCAATCATTTCTCTGCTTCACGGTAGTGTTAGTTCAATGTCACTCTTACCAACTTTGTAAAAATAAAAATGTAAAAAAATATAGAAAAACACACCACGGGCAAAGTAACTATTGGTTTCTAACCAGCGTTAGAAATAAGAAAAATCAATGTGGTAATCGGCCGGATTACCAAGGTAGAAATGTGTAATCCGCCAAAATTTTAGTCATTGTAATTTTTATTGTTTCAGTTATCGACCTTTTACCCATTTTAGATGTCAAATCAATCAATTACAAGCTTGATATCAAAGTACCAAACATATGCAAAATAAAAAAAATAAAATCCTTTCTGGAATAAAGGTCCTCATGTTAAAAAATTGTGTAAAGGGCACCCATCAGTGTAGCACAAAGCTACTGACCCATGGTCATCAACCATTGAACCACAAAAGAGCCAAAACACCGGGAACCATCCAAAAAACCATCCAAGAACCATCCAAAGTGTCCACTTTTGATATCGGCGGTCCGGAAAGGGTGTAGTCTGTTTCACAGGGACTTCGAAAGATATTATCTAAATTAGGTACTGCGCGAGAAGTTAACATTATCTTCGTCATAGCGAATGCATGCAAATGAAAAACTAAATATAAATCTCCGGAAAACGAAGAGATTCTATGGATGTTTTTAGGCAGAGGGTATGTTACTATGTTGTTTTGGATATGTATCGTAATTGGGTCTGAGCCTATAGAACATAGCGAGAAGATGCAACGTTTTTGTCGGGGACTTCGGTGCTCGCAAACACGGAAAAAGTTTAACAACACGCAAGCATTACGGCAGCCATCCCTTTTTCACACAAGCCTTTCGGTACTATTCAGTCTTGAGATGTTCAAAACGCACTGCGCCAATTTTTTTTCAATTTTGAAAAGATTCTACGTACTACCGGACCGCCATAACTTTTGAACATCATTATTTTGACATTTGATGGAAATGGGCAATTAGTTTTGCTATTTTGGTTTTGTGTTGATACAAAAGGAGCCAAAACACCAGACAAACATCAGAAAAATTCGGAGGACAATCCAAAGTGACACTTTTTCTTTAAAATGCCAATTTGAGGTTGCAGGCAATGCCTCAAAACAACCATTGATACACAAAGGAGGCAAAAACACCAGGAAACATCCAGTAACCATCGGAGATCATCCAAAGGGTCCACTTTTCTTTAAAAATCATTATTTTGACTATTTTGAACCAAAACAACTGAATTGGTTTCCAGGCATTCTCATCAAACATTGAAACACAAAGGACCCGGAAATACTGGGAACCATCCAGAAACTATCCAAGAACCATCCAGAAACTATCCAGGAACCATCCAAAAAGTATCCACTTTTCTTGAAAAATCACTATTTTGACCATCTTGAACCAAAATAGCCAATTTGTATTCCACACAATTTGCTCAACAACCATTGATACACAAAGGAGAAGAAAACACTGGGAAGCATCCAGAAACAATCTGGGAACCAACCCAACCAAAGTGTTTACTTTTATTTCAAAATAATTTTGATCATTTTGGACCAACAGCCAATTTGGGGTTCAGGCAATACTTAATTGAAATACAAAGGAAACAAACACCCCTGGTGGAACCGCCATGCAACCATCGGGGGGGAACCATCCGAGGTCCACTTTTATTTAAAAATTATTATTTTCATTCATTTAAACCAAAATAGCGATTTGGGTTACAGCAAATGGTCAACAACCATTGCTACACAAATGATCCAACAACACAAGAACCATTCAGAAACCATCGGGAACCATCCGAAGTGTCCACGTTAGTGTAAAAATTGTGATTTTCACAGATTTGTTATTTTGATCTCAAAATAGCCGATTGGGTGCAGGGAATGCTCATCACTATTGAAACACAAAAGAGCCAACACCGGGGACCCATCCAGAAATCACCAAATGCTCCCTCCCCTCCCCCACCTCTGTCCCCCACCATCTCTCCATATTTCCCGAACTCTCTCAACCATGCATCCCTGATCTTCGAAAATATACACGTTTGAAACTTGATCAGCAATTTATATCATGTACCTTAACATTACAACAATGGCTCCTAATTGACTTGCACTACTTGAAAAGACCACCCATGTTGAGTTTAAGTCTTTGTAGTTTACCGCCCGACCCTCCAAACTTCCGACTTTTAATAAAATGTCGGGTGAAAAGTGCTGTCGGAAAAGCATTTTTTAAAAGCAAATTTCTGAAGTGAAGCTTGCTTATAAAGTAGGTATTTGTGTAAGAAAAATCTCAGAATACTTGGAAAAAAATCTTGACTCTTTATAAGGAAAACACAAATAATGAATTCATGAAAAATAATGAATTATTTTGGGATTCTTGGCATTTACGGGCGGGCGGCAACAGGAAACTAAAAATTCATTGTGAAGAGCCTAATGAAGTTTAAAAGTGTTATTAAAGAAAATATGATGATAATCGTAAATGTTATTGGGTCAATGTGATGTGACTTGCATTGCGTTGCATGTTTACGACCTTGCATGCTTACAACCTTGCATGCTGCACAGGTCGAACACGAGAAAGCAGCTATGCCACGGCGAAAGTTATGCACACGGCACGCTTACACAAGCTCGTTAATTATGCCCGATGGTTGACCTCGCTGATGACCTTTGCTATAAACGGTAATGCGCATGCTCAGATCAGGGTTGAAATTTGCAGTAGACTCAAAGTGAGTAAATTTAAACTCAAACTTTCGTCAATTAGATCATTGCTCACCCTCGGGCTTCGCCCTCGTTGGCCTAGTTTTCCGAGGTGAGCAGTTGATCACTAGTCTGACTCTGAGATGGGTCACTGAGGTCAATCGGGATATGAACAACAATAGTGCCTAAATTATCGAACTCGCTTATACGGTTGCGGGTGTGTTGCATGGTGGTTGGTAATCTACTGACAGTGACAATACTGACCTGTACAGTAGTCTACACACTCATGACATAGCTCGTTCCGTAGCGTTGCACGTCGTCCGTACCTACCTCTTAGGGAGAGAAGATAGTAGGGGCTATCGTAGCGGAAAAAAGCCAGAGCAACCTTGGGCTAACTCATGACATGAGTAAGAAGGTTCACATGACCAAACCATAGAGGGAGCTGTTCATGCAGTATCAAGCTGATAGTGCCTGTACAGCACTAAAATTGTTTCACTGTGTGGTTCAAATTTCAATGGAGAAAAATCACTAAAATCGATCTAAAAACTTTAAAACTAAATCTAAGAACTTCTAACAACAGATGGTGTAAGTTTGATTCATGAACTATCCTATAGTGAACACCAGGTTTTACGGGGTCGAAGCACCGTAAAGCACACAGACCATTTTGTGGAGAAATTACAACCTTCCCATACAGTAAGAATAGGAGGTCAGTTGAGGTCACATACAAAAGTGTACATTGTACATGTATGTGCTTTCACAATCATGCAACTGCACACACAGGATTTTGGAGCATTTGGCATGAAGTTTTGTCTGTAACTCGACACATACTTGGGTTACGTACTTGAATGACCCCTCATTTTAAAGAAACACTGGCACATTTGAAAAATAGTGCGCCCTCAAGATTTTTCAAAATCGATATTTTTGCATGGCTGTAAGGCTTTTATATACAAAAGCCCTCACCCGAAATGATTAAGACCAAATGAGCTTCCTTATGGGTAAACAGAACGATTGTATCATTTAACGTCGCCGGCGACGTTAAATTCAGCAGACGACGAAAATGGCGTTTAACACAAGAACACGAACGCCGCATGCATGTTTCCCACGCTATGCACACTGTTTGATCGGTCTATAACCTTTGTGGTTTAATATCAGTGAGTACGAGTCAAAAATATTCATGTAATGTACACATTTGTTGATTAAGTTATGGAAAACTTCAAAGATGGCCTACAAATTACCTGGATGTCTTTATCCTCATATCAATGTCCCTATCTGTTTTGGGGTATGTTATTTTTATGTGTAATCTGTTCTTCCAATGGCCTAGACTATCATTTGAGAGCAAATTGAAGAAATTTCATATTTTGTGAAAATGTGCCAGTGCCGCTTTAAAGGAAAAATAATTTTCTTTTCAGTGAAAACACTTTCAGATTAAAATAATGACCATATAAAATTTGTGAACATTCTTATCATCATTCATGTCATCATGAGTAAGACACAGTGCGTATAAACTCATGAAAGTGGCCCTACCTATTTCATCACTGTACTACGCATGAAAACGCATTGAATCCATTTGGAGAAAAGTTTGCTGTTTAATTTAGGAATTTAGCCAAATGAGGCATTTCTTCTGCTACAGAATAACAACATTTATTTACGTTTGATTTTCAATGTTGATTCTTGGATTCCGGATTACTTGCAAAACCAAGCCCGTCTCCCATTTAATATAGTCTCTTTCTCCGACTGTAAGGCCTCCTTCAAAGTATACATAGGATTGGTAAAGTGTGGGAAAAGACTAACATTTTTATTCCGCTTTTGGGGATGGGCGATACAAGATCTTCAAGATCTTAGTTATTGATCAGGAAAGTGATAAGGGAGAACAACTTTTTCCGCCGACAGAAAAGGTGAATTCTTACATGCACCCCACCTCGGCGTAAATAATGATCACACTTTAAAACACTTGTTAGGGGCCTACTAAAAAAAAAAAAAAAAAATAGTGCCTCTTTACAAACCTCAAATTAATTTCCCCCCCCCCGGGGATCACAAATGGATAGCCTATATGTAAGGCTGGCGCTTCCAAACCAAGGGGCATTCGGTGCCAAAGGATTAAAAAAAAATAGGGGTCTTTGGCTGAGAGACAGCCAAAATGCTCCCAAAAAGGGGTTTCTCGAGTCAGTGATCAATTTACAAAATTTTCCATAATAGGGATAGGGGTCTTTGGGTGAAACCCGGGGGGGGGGGAATTTTCAAAATTTTCCCAAAACATAGCCTAGGGGTTATGGTTGACAGTGATAAAATTTTCAAAAATATGGGGTCTATAGGTGACTTTTTCAATATCTATGTGGTCTTTGGGTGACATGCTGAAAATGGGGGTCTTAACAAACAGCCTTACATATGTGTCACCTCCCGATGGGAGTGTTAATTTCTTTCCCCCTTCGGTCATGAAAATTTTTAGTGTAAACTCAGTATACTGAAAAATTAGAGTGATATTTTAAGACCACCCTCAAGGGGGGGGGGTGAAAATTTGCATGTCCCCTTTATTGCATCAAGCCCCCAATTGTAAACTTGTAATTGTCACTTCACTGATAGTGATGTTGGTTTATTTGGCAATAACTTAAATTCTACATTGGCTAAACTCTACAGAGACTTTAATCAATTTCATGTCATTGATGATTTTAATTACCGGAGGTGAAAAGGGCCTCATAGTGTATTCATAATATTTGATGATGAACCAGGCGTTCTGTGATACAGTAAAGTCATTTTTTCTCACACAGTTAAATGAAATTCCATCCAGGAAGTAATAGTAACATACTGGATCTTTCATTTTTACTAAGTCTGACAGGTTCATGATGTTGTTATATCACGTGAGGATTTCATAATGTCACAAGTGCTTCCCCGTTTTTTCAATTAATGCTAGAATCGAGCGTTTAAAATGCAGAGCCTCGTTTTGTGTTACAATTTTAGGCAGCGATGTTTTACGGTGGGCGTGCAGCTTGGGCAACCACTGATTTAGTGATGTATAAACGTAATAATGATGCAAATTTGTCGTGGAAAAAATCTGTGGGATTTCACAAATGATTTTGGATCATGCTATTACGAAATTAAAATTGGGATGCATTCCAGGCCCCAGGTTGGAGTGTGCTGAAGTCCGTCATTTTCCAAAATAAGGAAAGAAACTGCTGGAGGCGAGCTAAAAATCTAATCGCCCCAACCTTGGCCAATTTTCGTAGAATGGAAATAAACTGACAAATCTGCTTGTAGTTAAGTTCAATGATTATGTTGACAGTCTTGGTGCTTCATTTGTTGATAATCTAAGAGTTCTGAATATGTTAGAACAAGACTAAGTCAAAGTCTTCTTCCAAAGGTCATAAGTTGGCGGGATATTTCTACTACAACTGCCTTGGAAAAGCAACTCTTTTTAACAATATTTTACTCTGTTTTTACCCAGCCAAATCCATGTGTTCGTTTGCCAGACATACTTGACTTTCAGCTACCATCCTTGGGCAGTATCCAGATAGCTGAAGGCGATGTTCTGGAGATTTTGGTTAACCTTAATGTCTCCAAAGCTGTTGGACCCGAGGGATTTTCTCCGAGGGTCTTGAAGAGTGTGCACATTCAAATTGTTTCTCCTGTGCCACATATTTAATATCCTTAAGATCTGGAGTTCTGCCAGAAGGATGGTTGAGACAGCCAATTGTAGTCTGTCTATAAAAAAGGTGATAAACCAACTAGCCGAGAATTACAACCAGTGTCATTATTAGTATTTGTGGGAAAGTGATGGAAAGATGCAGTTTTATAGTGTATTTCCATTAATAAAGACCAATTATACCATTTACAGAATGGTTGGTAAAAAGGTCGTTCAACTGTTACCAGCTGTATTCAGTCTTTCATGAAGTTAGTTCTATTCTGGACAACTCTAGGCAAGTCGACATGATATACAGATTTCTCTAAGGCCTTCGATAGTGTTGTCACCTTATACTTCACAAACTGCAGTCATTTGGGATTCACTCTGACTTCTCAATTGGTTTCGCGCTATTTAACTGGTTAGGAACAGCGGGTTTAATTGATGGGGGATTATTTGATTGGCTTCTGTGGTGTCAGGTGGGCCTCAGTTCAATTTTGGCGCCAATGCTTTTTCTTTTAATTAATGACATGCCCAGCGTTGCCCAGAACTCCACTTTAGCTCTTTTGCAGATTATTCCAAGTGTATAAGAATATTACGAGTGTATGATTGTGCTAATGCAGTAGACATTATGCTCTCTATAACTGGAGCAAAATGTGACCGTCATTTCCACCTTCAAAATGTCAAATTATATCCATTACCAGGCAGAAATATAATTGAGGTCTGATTATAAATGAATGGGATGTTTTAGACCGTGTTAGCACAATTAAAGACTTGGCATTGACATATCCTCAACTCTTGTCTGGAATGATCACATAAATAGAATGGTTGGTAAATGTAACAAAAAACTTTGTATGATCAAAAGGGCTGTTGGTTTAATGCTCCTCAAACTGTTTCTAGAACATTGATATTCCTTATAGCCATGTGGAATATGGTAGTGCCTCTGGAGCGGAACCTCCAACGTAACATCAGTATTGTGTAAGGGATCCAGAGAAGGGCCACAAAATTCTGGTACCCAGAAAGTGATTACAAAAAAAGGCTATCTGATCTTTCTCTTCTCCTCTGTCCTATGGAAGAGAAATTAATGACCTCAGTGTTTTTTAGGTGTCAATCTAGGAATGTATGACAGAAGTGTAGTCTGGTTTGTGATTTTTAACCAGGTAAACAGAAACCGTCCTCCCACTAGATAATCTTCAGACCCCTTGCAATAGACCAGTCAATTCTGCAAAACTGAGTCTTCACAAGTCATCTTCTTTCAACGCATGTTCATATTGGAAAACACAACTCCAATTAGTTCAATGTATCGATTGTCCAACTCTGTCGCTTCATTTAAACAGCAAGTTTCTGAATTGTACAAAGTCAAAGTGTCGAGTTTTGATCCATGCTGCATTTGTACTTGGACATCATTTTGTCGTTGTCCCGGATGCAAACCAGTTTAATGTTCCTTATTTGGATAGTTTATCCTATCCCTTCCTGTTTGGCTGCTGGTGGGGCGGTTCTAGAGGGTTTTGCTGGGGGGTGCTAGGCACCTGTGTGCTCAGCCATTCACTGGATTTTAAATTTTTATCCTGTTTGTATTCTGGAACAATATGATATCTTTCAACTCATTTTGTATGCCAGTGGAAAAAGTGGAATAAAAAAAAAATAAATAAATAGATAGCTACTGTATGCTGCTTCTCAATCCACCGCGCTAGCAATTTCACTCGCATCGCATGAGGTAGCAGCCAAGATAGCTGAAGTTGGCTTGATCTAATCCCAGTCTTCCAAGCTCTTCCAGCTGCAGTGTCGTCTGTAACAGAATTAATAAAATCATGTTCATCGTTTTAATCGTCGTGCTTTTTTTTTCCAAATAATCCACAAAACATGCTTAAAATTAAATAAAAATACGACTCATACAAATTAATTGCAAATATTACAAAGTTATTGACCAAAATCTGTATAATTAATACTCCTAGAGAAGCACTGAGATACGGTACTACAAGAAACTTCTCTTTTTTTTAGCGTAAATTTCGACGCACCAACGGATGTTCTGCAGAAAAAGGCTAGATGCAGAGGATTATGAGCTATCTAGTGCATTGTGCGTTGTCCCTACTGATTGTGCGGGAACATCAACCCTCCTTCTTATGGTTTTCTTGTTAAAATAACGGGATAATTGAATGTCACAAATGAAAAGTGAAATGTGATATGAATGAAAGCAGACTTAACCTAATAATTTATTCCAGATAGAATGGGCAGATTTGATATGTATTGACATAAAATGGTGTTATTAAACATTTTTTGAATTTACATGCACAGCATTTTTATTATTAGGACCCGGGGTCTTGGATTTGGGACCAATTTTCCGTCAAAAATACCCCTAACGGAACTAGTTTTGGGTGAAATATACTGGTTTTAAGTGAAATACTCCCCGCGGGACCCTTTGCAGTTGAAACGGCGCCTAAACGACCTGAGCCTCCGAGGGGCAGGACTCAAAAAGTTTTCCCGATTGCTGTACCAGCTTCAACTTTTTTTTTCAAGCGGTAGAATTCTGAATCTGAAGAGCGGGGCCTCCATCACATTTGCTTCTCTCTCCTTCCCTCTTGTCCCTCTATTTCCCTTTATTCTATTTTCCCTCTCATTTTTTCTTCTATTTCTTAGCTCCTTCTTCCTTTCCCTTCTGCTCTTTCTCTCCCTCCATCACCTTTTCTCCGGGCGTCCCCAGGACCATTTTAATGGGGGGGTGTTGGTCGGTGTTGCCGACAATATCATGGGCCGGATTCAAGAATTATCATTTTTCGGACTCGCTTCACTCACAAGGTAGACCCAAATTTTTTTTCACTAGGTTCGAAATTTGAAGAGCGGGGGGGGGGGGGGGGGGAGGTGAAAGAGTATCACAACCAACAGTAATTCATTCTCATTCTCCAACAATGCAACAAAACAACAACAACAGGCAGGTGGGGAGTCAACCGCGACAATTCGATCCATCCACTCAGTTGCGGCCGACATAGCAAATCGCCGACAAATCAACTTTTTGCCAACACAAATTTTGCAAATGGGGGGTGTCACACCACCCAACACCACCTCTGGGGGAAGGCCCTGAATGTTATTCTCTATTCTTTCCTATTTCTTCTCTTACCCTTCAGTATAGTCTCATCTTTTTTTCCCCTTCTTTTCTCCCCTCTTCTCGTCCCCACTTTTTTTCTCTTCTTCGTCCCCATTTTAGTTTGTCCGGGGGCAAGTATAAAAGAGAACCCCCCCCCACCACCACCACCACCACAACCAGCTACAACCCGCCCGCTGGTTACATTGGCAGTTCCATTATATCCTAGCGGGACCTGTTTCCAATACGTGAATAAAATATATCCCTTTAAAATACCCAATACAAAAGAAAAAAAACCTCTGTGCTACTCTAAGCAAAGAACGATAAGACACCCAGGTATTATTATTGCTGATATGTTCAACCATAGGCCCCATGTCACGGGGAAAATGCAGAAAGAAATAGCGAAAAATTTGTCGAATTCGCGAAAATTACTGTAAATATTCTCAAGATTTCACAAAATTGCGAGATCTGTGATTGCAATTTTGGGCAGTTTTGAAGGATTTTCGACGAGTTTTGCCTTACTTTCCGCTTTTCCCCATTACCATGGGCCTTTGGACAAACATTCAGGTATTAGGTAATAATGATGCATTGAAGGCTTGTTTAACAAGTCTCACAAACATCCCTTTGGCGCAATTAGTGATCTTTAGGCCTACAAGCCTTCTCTTTTGCCCCCCCCGTTTTGGATAGTGGGTGAATGCTTATACGACGCTGGTTGCGATAATTAGGGGTGGGGGGGGGGGGGGGGTAGCTTGGGGCAGATATTTAGCACATATACTTGTGGGTATTAGGCGATGGCGTAGTAATGTCATAATTAAATGGAAATACTTCGATTTATCAAGGAATGTTAAATTATTGATTTCTTATATAGAATATTTGAAATTTAAAAAAAGAAAAATTGTTGATTTTTTAATTTTTTGGTGTATGTGTGGGTGTGTGTTTGTGTGTGGTGTGTGTGGGGGGGGGTGTGCTTGGTGGTGTGTGTGGGGTATACGTTGATGTAAAACACATTATTTATTTTCGCTTTTTTTTTAAGTACATATAAAAACCCCTTTTTGTTCTGAAAAGTCAAATGTTAAATTTTTTATTTTAACAATTCGGAACTAGGTCATATGTTTGGTTGCAAATCATCTGAAAGTATTTAAAGATTGTGTTTACATTTTTGAAGAAATCTCTCTACGACGGGCCTGCTACGGGCGCTTTTATCCCCTCCTAGAATTCTATGTTTTTCCTTATAAAAGAAAACAATTCAAACTACTAACTAATTCCTTACCCTGTCCTTACCGAAACCTCAACGGCTATCGATTTGATCGTATATGTGATTGAGAACGATATGAAAATGTCTTGTGATTTGTGACTTTGTTTTAAAACATTTCACGGGTGTTTTATATGCTCCCTAGAGGGCCCTTGTGAACACATACGTGTCAAAAAATGTTTGTTTTTTAATTAGCTAAGCAATGTCAGATAAATGACACATGTCAAAATTTGCTCATCAGGCCCCATGTCCCTGGTGAAAATGCAGAAATAGCGAAAAAATTGCGAATCCGCGAAAATTACTGTAATTTCTCAAGATTACCTCACAAAATTGCGAGATCTGTGACTGTGCAATTTTGGGCATTTTTGAAGGTTTTCGAAGAGTTTGCCTTATTTCCGCTGTTTCCCCAGTGACATGGGGCTTTCGGCAGTTAATGTCCTGCCGCAGCTTTCTCAAGTGCTGTGCTGATTTTAGAATCGGGGTCAGTGTCTAGTGTCGTCAATTTGCCCATCCCTAGTCCCCCCGTTTCTTTTTCCCCCACCCGACGAAATCTGAATCATTTTAACCGCAATCGACGGAAGTATTGTTTTCGAGTGTGTGAAAAACGGTTCAATATTATGGAACCTCTGATTAGGATCTCCGACGCACGCCACAGTCATCATAATGTTCAAGCTAGTCACAGTGGACAATTTCTCTTCCAGGTAGTGATCACTGTCAGTGTATTTTTTTTACTGTAAACAGGTCAAGCCGGTCTTCAAAATCATGTGATATGCCACTGCATGGCTGCGGAATTATGCAGCTCTAGGACTAGGTTAGGAACGATCAGAAAAAAATAGAAATTCATCAACACAAATTCAAAATGATGTTGGTATTAAAGAATATATATTTGTGAAAGAGGGGTCCGTGGCATTCATGCGTCGGCCGTCACTTACCCACACTTGCGCTATGCAAGTCAGTGGCGATAACGAAAAATCACTTGTTAAAAATCTCTCTATTATTGAGGGGTGCTATTATCAATATGGTTCCAAAACTTATGATATAACTCAAAACGGATGAAATCTAATATAGATATCGAAAAAAAATGACCAAAGTCCAATTAAAAACATTTTTGGATGGTTTGAAGTCTCGGCACTCACCAGCGTATTACTACCAGCGAAAACCCTACTCTCGCTGTGCATGGTCCCCGTTTTTTGTCCTAACTCACAGGTTTTCCTCGGCAAATCGCACTCCTGATCAAACAAGAAGGTCACTTTTTGTTGTTTATATTATTTCGCCCACTTCAAGTATTTTGAGCGAAATTGCAGCTTTCCTAGCATACGGGAAAGTATTTTTTTATTTATTAAAAATTCACTGATTTCATTTATGGCTTCCATAAGGCCCATTCCTTGAAAGTTGAATGTTGAGTTTAGCGTCACCCGCGCGCGTTATGAAAAGTGGGCCGCGTTTTGTGATCCATATTCAAAAAAGTCATTATTTTGGAAAAATAACCTTTGGATCATTTTCTTTTCTGTTCAGAGCCCTTTTTAGTAAGGCTTTTATGAAATTTGGACTTATTCATCCTGCATAAAGTGTTTGGGACATATTTATGTGGTGAATCTATTAATCACAAAGCAACAGTTTTTCTCTTCCAACACGACACATTGTGGTTAGGCGTGGAATTACAAAATATGAATAATGAAAAGTTGCCTCGTTATGAGCTGACAAAGGGGGACGCTAAACTCATGTTCGACTTTCAAGCGCCTCAACCCTGACAAGGCATATCATAATACCGTTAGAAGAGCTCTGTTTCTGAGCTAATTTTTTTCTATTGACCGTTTTGAGGTCAGAGGTCATTTTGAGGTCAGAGGTCGATATCCGGGGGCGATTTAACATTTTGTCCCGCCATAGTTTTCAATACATTCCCCACGCTTTTCATTAGGAAGCTGCGCCTTGGCCAATTGCGCTAGAGTTGCCAGATGCCCATGAGATTGACACGTGGGTGAAGCCCCCGGGACTATGCATCGAATACAGTGATAAGTCATGCGGTGTATGCATGCTGGGATGCGTGATCTCGTAGTTTTCCCAAACGCGCTCAGTGAAAGATTCTCATTATCACTATTGTATGATTGACCGTGGTAAGTGCATATTTTATACGTAATATTAATTTGTTTAGTGTCTTGACATGAAAATAGAGTTGTAAATTCCATGATAAAAATTGACGATTTGCTTGCTTCATGTGTACGGCAGTAACAGACCTGGCCCTGGTATAGATCATGCACGCACGTAGTACAAGTCAGCGCACAGATCAGTGCATTGTATGGCGTGTCGGCGGTGCAGGCGGTATGCTACGGTCCCGTTGCTGGTACGTGTTTGTTATTTCATGTGTTTTCAGAAAGGCGGGGTTCAATGTTTTTGCGCAGTAAAAATATTTTTTTTAGCGCTCAGTGTAAATATAAATGTTTCTTTCGATCTGATATTTCTTAATATTCAGTGATATTCTAAACCATCTCATTGCAATTAACATGTACCTTGTCCATATATTCCTGGCCTAAGTTTGTTGATGCAAGACTAGTAAATCTGAATATGCTGTGCATGTGTGTATAGGACGTCGGCTGGATAATGAATGTAAAATATTTATTTTTTTTTATTTACACACATGCCCATGCACATAATAGACTGTATGCAACACCCATGCATACTTTCCACATCCTGCAAACACCCATGCACACACTCAAATAATCACTATTTCACACCTTTCTGCTACAAACAACCATGCCCCATACCCCTAGTTCTGTACTAAGCATAACTCCACATATGTCTTTAACATGTTGTCATTAACGTATGTGGAGTTCTGCAAATACATACTAATCCTTTTGCCTGTCACCTACCTCAACGTTGTCGATCTCACATTCCTCCAAAAGAGCGAACAATCCCTGCTTTAACGATCACAATCACAAGTTGACACAATATACAATGCGATGACATATGTGAAAACAAACTCAAAAGAAATATAAAATCCAAATTTTGAACAAATTGCGACTACAATCTCAGCGTTTTCCATCAGTGAGGAACGGCAATAATCGCCAAGGCACCAGAGGTCATGCAATACGGCACACGGTCCACGGTTTTGTTTGTTTTCACAGATTAATTTTTCTCTGTTTTCTCCAGTAAGCACCTGAGTCCCTAGCCCCTCGTTCTAACTAACAAACATGACGGCTCAAGTGAATAGCAGCACATTGGAACGGCCATGCGTATATTGAGGCGCAGGATTCAGTGGTCCAGGGTACCGGTATTTTGACCTTCCGGATAAAACGGTCACATTTAATCCGGCCGTTTTCCAGCCAGTCTTGCATGAGAAAGGGTGTTTCCCGATAAAATTATGATGTCACTGTTTTTCTTTCGAGAAAAATTTGGGAGTAATTAACTCTCTGAAAAGGTAATAAAATAATTATTTAAGTTTTTTAATTTTTGAATGGTTACGTTAATCTGATTTCATAGTGATATTTTGTTCGTCTGCAGTGTGAAAGTTTGGCTCTTGAATTGGCCTGTAACCCAGGCTAACGGCAAAAGGTCGTACGTAGGTTATTTGCAAGAACTCCACATCCTTCAATGACAATGTTAAAGACATAATGGAGTTATGCTTAAAGCAGAACTACCCATACCCCAGGACCCATGCCACACACATACAATCACATGCATACCCGGCCTGCTAAGCTGAACTTGACTGGCCTTATCTTTATCAACCGACATATTGTATACTGGCCTCCTCAAGTCATGCAAAAATGAACTCGGGAACCGATGTAGAACCAATTTTGCTCAACTTAACGCTTCTCTAAATGATCCCATGTTTAGCAAAGTTACTTACTTTTGGGCTGTAAGACATCGGTAGACAACCCTTAAGTTTTAAAGTTTTCAGGAAGAAATACAAACTTAAAGAGCATATTTGAATTGCACGTCAAGGAACGATACTTTCACTTCACAGACTAAGTCCAAACCGGAAATCCAAGTGACATGAGACAGGTGAAATGTCATACATGTGCGACCCAATTTTTGTAAACATTTTAAAAACCCCACCGATATACTTCCAGTCGCAGTACGGTCGCAGCGAGCGCATTCTGCTCATGAGGCATGCGACAGTTTTGATCTTTGTGGCAAAGTTCCGGTTTTTTGCGCATGCTAATCGCTCGCTCTGACTGGAAGTATGTTACAGGTTCATGGCGAAAGAAATTGTGTAAAAATAAACCCATACACGTTTTTGTAGTGATAAGCGCCCAAACCGGAGACGCGGTCCTACAAGTTATGCCGTATGACGTATTGACAATAGCGTGAATAATAATGCGCCACGTACGACCGCGATCATGAGCTCTCACTTCATATAGTATGTCTCATCTCACGCTCTGTTCGAACGCACTTTTCCCCGATTTATTTGGGTCTTTAATTCAGCTGACCTCTGTGCTGACCTCCGGATGGGGGGGCTGTCTTGCTCCTCATAATAAAATCCAGGGAGTGTGGGACGGAGAAAGTGGAACTTGAAATTTTAAGAACATTTTTTTTAATAATCCTCGGGAATCGGGTAAAAACAAATGTGTGCGGTACAGACTGCATTTCTCAAGATCCGTGTAAGTATCATTGACAGCTAGAAGAACTTTCTGTGAAACGTCCAAGCCACTGTGTAATTGAGTGCTCGTACCATGCGTACATAGGTATTTCTTATTATTTGTACGCTGGTCCGAAAAGGACGTTCGTCGTAACTTGAGTCCAGTTCAATGTTAAGTCATCATAAAATGTTAATGTAAAGCCGCTAGTTACGATTATCGGAATTGATGCTACCCCGCCACCCCACACACACACACCCCCACAACTAAGACCTGACCTACCTTTACTTTTGCATGGTGCCCTTAGGCCAAGTCTCATCATCCTGTTTGATATACTGACCTCTTGATGTCTGTAGGCCCTACTTCATGCTATTAACTATTACATGTCTAATATTTTAAATTCAACCTTACAATTTTTAACATAATTAAAAAAAAAATTAACCAACACATTGATTCATTTGAAACTCTTTTATATCCAGTGTCACACAACTCCTTGCACATCCTTGTTTTGCTTTCTTCCTCACAAGCTTTTCAAGAGCATATGGGACAAATTTAAAAATGACCTAAATAAACATTGTGAAATCCCCAAGGTGGTATTTGCATTGCGCAATGGCAGGGAAGAACCCAATGTATTTATTGATATAATTTACCGGCGTTCATTAGCCTTGTTAGTTTTTGTTATTATTATAATGCTATTAATGGTTAATATGCCCAAAATAGGCAATGTTGCATAAAGCAACAATGCTGAACTTACTCATAAGTGAGTGGTTGTACATGTTATTATCATGGGGAGTTATCATGTAATTTCCCCATATAAAAATGAATAAACCAATTATGGAGGAAACATGATTATTTGTCAATTTAGACAGTAAAACTATTTTTTGTCATATTTTCTATGCTTTGAGTATTGTGAAGCAAAAAACCTCAATATACACACTTTAAATCCATAATGTTTTGCTCATATTGCTCCTAATATGGGAATAATATGCAAATAACCCGAAGCTTGAAGAACGTTCGTATGTTTTTCAGGAAATCTTTAGCATCTAACATGAACTAAATATACCAAATTCAGTTTCACTGCGTGATAGAATTAATATAATGGGCATTCAAAAAGCCAGATAAATTTGTATTTTCTGTGAATAACTCGCCATAGGGGTTGTACAGGTTGAATTTCCGCCTGGGACCATATGCCGCAATGCATTGTGTGTAATCCAAAAAATAGGCATACTCTGCATAATTCAAGCCTGTAACTCCCAAAGATGGTCCCCTCTTCATGACTTGGTATTTATCAGAACAAAGTAGAAAACTACAACCTAAAACCAGTCATCATACCCTGATCTGAAGTGAATTTTGAGTAATTAATCCTCAATTACGCCCTTTCGTCATTTTTTACAAAAGAGAAAAAAATACGATTTTGAGCACCTAAAATTGACATCAACTCCACAAACCGCTTCCCACCATTCGAAATTTAATTTTGGTGGTCAATTTGTTTCTTTTGACAAGATCGTCATTAAAAAAAATAAAAATCTGAGAAAAAAACAACTTCTAAAAATGCAACTGTCGAACCTAAGTGAAAGACACAATGATAAAAGCGAGGCCAATGCATTAAAGCATGATGATAGTTGTGCAGAGGAGAGGTTTGCTTACTTTAACTAGGACTAGAAATACAAAGTTATATTAAAAAATGTGTCCTTAAACTGACTTCTTTAAAAGTAGGGTGTCCAGGTGATTTTTAGAAGGTGTTTGTTTTCCAGCTTTTTTTAATTTTTTTAAATGAAAGATCTGTCACAAGAAACAAATTGACACCAATTATTTCGAATGGGTCAGCGGTTGTGGGAGTTAGGGCGATTTTAAGGTGCTCAAACATTGGATTTTTTTCGTCTTTTTGGTAAAAATTTAAAAAGGCCGTTATTGAGGATTAATTACTCTAAATTCACTTCAGATCTGTGTATAATGAAATAGTTTTATGTGTAGTTTCTACTTTGTTTCTGATCAACTACCAAGTTTATGAAGAGTGGGACCAATCGTTTTGAGAGTTACAGGCTTTCGAATTTGCCAAGTACCATGCCTATTTTTTTGATTACCGCACAAATGCAATTGCAGCATATGTCCCAGGGTGGAAATTCAACCTCTACAAACCCTATGGTGAGTTTTTACAGAAAATACCAATTTATATGGCTTTTTGAAATACCCTTAATATTAATTCTATCAAAGGCAGTGAAACTGAAATTTGGTATATTAGTTCATTATTAGATGGCTTAAGATTTCCTTAAAAAAACAATTACCGAACGTTCTTCAAGCTTTAGTGTTATTTGCATATTAATTACCATATTAGGAGAAAAATGAGGCAAAACATTATGGATTATAAAGTGGTGTAATATTGGAGGGGTTTGTTTGCTCACAAGTACTTTCCACAGCATAGAAAGCCTGACCAAAAGTAGTTTTTACTGTCTAAATTGACAAAGTACACATGTTTCCTCATCTATTAGATATGGGTCTATTCCATTTTTATATGGGGAAAGTACGTAATACCATGATAACTAACATACGTACAACAGACGAACCACTCTCAATGTATGAGGAAATTGCAGCATTGTTTGCTTTATGCAAGAAATTCCTATTTTTGTATACAAACCATAATATCATTATAATACCATCAAAACGAACAGCCTATGAAAGCCTGTAAATTATAATAAATCATACAGGTTCTTCCCTGCCATTGCACAATGCAAAATACAAAACCTGAGATTTCACATGTTTATTTAGGTCCCTTAAATTTGTCCCATGCTCTTGAAAAGTTGTGAGGAATGCAAAACAATGAGTGGGCAAGTAGTTTGTACACTGGATATGTAAAGAATTTCACATGATCAAATTTGTTTGGGTTTCCTTTTTTTAAAAATTATGTTACAGTGTAGGTTTGAATTTAAAATATTGGACATTGAATAGTTTGATAGCTAAGTAGGGGCCTACCGACAGAGAGGGCATCATATAAACAAACGGCTGATGATATCTTGGTTAAGGCACCATGCAAAAGTAAACGTAAGGTCAGGTCTTTAAGTGTGTGTGGTGTGTGTGTGTGTGGGTGGGGTGGGTGTGTGGTGTGTGTGTGTGGGGGTGTGTGGGTGGGTTGGGTTTGGGTGTGTGTGCATGCGTTTGTTGTATTTTTTTTCATGTTTCCTTGGGTATGTTTGCACATGTGTGTAAGCAGGAAAGGTGAAATAGTGATTGTGTGTGTGCATGGGTGTGCCATACAGTATAGTATTGCATGGTCATGTGGGTGTCAATGAAAAAAAAATCAATCATTATCCAGCCGATGTCCTCATACACACAGAATGTTCAGATTTATATTCACAACAAGCTTGGCCATGAATATCTGGACAAACGTCCACAAATACTGATTGCAATGGAGAAGGTTTAGAATATCACTGAATACCTAATAAATATCAGATTGAAAGAACATGTTGTATTTACACAGCTCTAAAAATATTTATTTACTGCACAAAACATGAAAGAAAACGCGTCTTTGAAACAATGACATACAAACACGTCAGCAATGGGAACCGTAGCCTAATATCCGCCTGCCCCCACCCCCGCCCGACACGGCGTACATGCCACTGTATCTGTGCGCTGACCTTGTACTAACGTGCTTCGTGCATAGATCTATACCAGCCAGGCTGTTACTGCCGTAACCGAGACGATGGCAACATGAATGCAAGGCAAATTCACCTTTTTATCATGAATTTCACTCCATTTTCAATGTCCAGACCACTTTAACAATATTACAAATTATGCCTACCGCGGTCATAGTGATAATAATGAGTCTTTCACTGAGAACTGTTTGGGACATCTACGAGACCACGCATCCCAGCATGCATACACTCGGCATGACGTTCACTGTAAGTCGACGCGTAGTTCCCGGGGGTTCACCCACGTGTCACTATGATGGCATCTGGCATCCTATCCTAGCGCGATTGGTCAAGCGCAGCTTCCTATTGAAAAGTCGTGGGGAATGTATGGAAAATAATGGCGGGACAAAATGTTAATCGCACCCGGATATCGACCTCGTGACCCTCTGACCTCAATATGGTCAAGGAAAATTTCGTTAGAGACAGGGCTTTCTAATTATGTATCACATGCATAGTTTCGGGTTATGGAACCATAAAGTAAAAATTAGTGAATTTTAATTAATTAAAAAAATACTTTCCCGTTATGCTAGAAGCTGCAATTTCGCTCATAAATACTTTGAGTGGGGTACTACATAATTATAAACCAAAAAGTGACCTTCTTGTTTAAAGCCCGGGTGCGATTTGGCCGAAGAAAACTCGCAAGTGAAGGGGACAAAAAACGGGGACCATGCCCAGCGAGTGTAGGGTTTTCGCGGTGGTAACTACGCTGCTGAGTGGCCGACTTCAACTCCATCAAAAAATTTTTAATTTGGACTTTGTTCCAGTTTTTTTCGATATCTATATTATATTTCATCCTTTCTGAGTTATTCATGAGTTTTGATCATATTGATAATACCTCGATAATAGAGCGATTTTAAAGTGTACTTTTCGTGATCGCCACTGACTTGCTTTAGCGCAAATGCGTCAGTGACAGCTGCAGTAATGCAATACACCGTACACCCCTCATTTTTAAGCACATGTAGCCGATTCGTCCAGGCCTACCAAATCCCGGGACCCCGCCGGTCCCCTAAAAAATTCCAGCCGCAGAAAAAATTTAGCCTAAAAAAATCATCGGGAGAAAATATTGGAATAAAAATAAGCTCAACTAAAGATTATAGTTCAAATGAACGTTTGCCTTGTGCCCAATGGAGTTCCCAGAAAATGATTAGGTTTTGTGATCCAACGTCATATCGGCACGGTCCGCATGCCGATAGCATTTTGAAATATAGTCCTCCAAACCCCAAGAGACCAGGCTAATTTGCTAAATGCGGCAAGTCTGATAACATTGTCGAAGTGTGGTTTAAAGAAAACATCGGAAAACATCAGTCTTCAGTATAAATTATTACAATTTTGGTTTTCCTTTTTTCGTTTACATCAGCAAACTACACCAAAAAGTGATTAATCACCCCCAGTCAGCCCGTCCCGCTATCCCAATGATTTAAACATTTTGCGAACGGCCGACTTTCGGCAGCATGGTCTGAACAATGTTGGCCTTTTTCATTTCAAAAGTAGAACAGACTTGCAGGTATATCATTTTCCCTCCTCGCGGTCATTTCAACAGGTGTATAAGGCAGAACATGTCATTAATCGATAAAACAAGCCAACAATTATTAGGCCTATTAATATTACTTTTCAAATAAAGTAATTTCTTGGCCGTTCCAGTCGCGAACCAGTAGCTCATATTATTTTCAACATTTAATTTTTTATTTTTAGTTAAACAAGTTTTTGGGAAATTCATTCAAAGTTTTCGATTCAACATGATGGATTCCAAACATCCATTTGTTTTAAAATAAAAACATACATATTGAGCATTTATTTATCCAAATTCTTAACTTAAAGCATGTTTATGTGCATAGGTTTAAAGACGGTAAAGAAGATCGTATGAAATCATACTCCATGGTGAAATGTATCACTCAAGAGTTAAATGCCTGTAATCACTATGTGGAGCTTCTCAGAACTGTACCATGGAACTAACAAAAGCATAGTACCCCACTTGACCTTAGGTTCACCTCCCAGGGCTGTGGCCCCCTTGGACTATCCACTTCTGAGATGGGTGTTTTTAGAAAGCTCTTGTGGCTAGAACTGGTGGTGGTTGGGATGGGGATGGGGGTTGTAAATTTTGATAGTTTTTATTTTATTATGGGAGGGGAGGGGGAGCTTGAGAAATAAAGTTACATGTTTGATTTAATTAACAATATATTTTAGTGGACTAATGATTTTTTATTCTAATAAAAAAACAGCAAGACACTTGTATTTTTCTTTGCTCTTGTTTGAGACATTTTTAATTAAGAAAACGAATATTGTCATTTTATAATAAGATTACACTTTAAAATGTTATCAACTTTATATGACAATTAAATTGACTGAATGCTTTAAATTATATGTATACCCTTTTTGTAGTCTACATTTTCCACTGCATTTTTAACTACAAGCATTGATAATGGCATTATTATAGTAAACTTATTTCTATATTTGTGAACTTTATGGCCTTAAATTTACACAAAATGGTTAAAAAAACAGGCCAAAATTGCACCAGAGAGCATCAAAATACCCTTGGCTTCCAGGCCCTTAAGCGGGCCCCTGGCTACCGCCGGCCGTAAGGACTTCGCGGCACGCGCTCGTTATGTGCGCTTCGCGCACATATCTTGACAGAAAATTTTGACCATTAGTATTAAAGGTCCCAGAAAGAACTGAAAATTTTTTGTAGGCTGCGATTTCGCATCATTAATGCCCTATATGCATCTGGCCTTTGCTTTTTTATTCATTGTGTCTTTTACCTAGCTGCATGCATTATAACAGGGCGGCCATAGTAAAAAATAAAAATTACACAATCCAAGTGAAAAATGATAAGGCACATGAAGTCTAGTTATGTTTCCCGTAACCCGCCCGCGTTATGATTTTCTGCCCTCGTTTGAGATGCTGAAATCCCTCAAAAGTTCATTATTTGTGTATTTTAAAAGAAATATCACGGTTTTTTTTTTCTTTTGAGCACATCTTCTGATGTGATTTTCAATAATTTAAACCAAGAACACTTGCAAAATCATTTCTAAATGTAGGGTGTTGTTTTGACACAATATTGTAAGTATTACTCACAATGAAGGTTGTGAAACTTCTCTCAAATTTATAATAATGACAATGAAACTGAAATAGTTGCCTCATTATGATTTGCAAAAAATTAGCGGGAACATAACATTGAACTTTATCATTCCATTGGCCTAAAGGACCAAACAAAAGTTGCCAACCCACTGGGGGGTGAAGAAGCAAGATAATCGTGCTAAGCCAGGATGAGGTCCAAACTTGTGACTCACCACTGGCCACTGCACTGAACCGATTGGCTCATAACTGAAAAGCTGGGCTGTGTGTTTTTTGCTGGATGAGTGAACATGGAATACAATGACAAGGATTTGTCACACAATGGTGGGCCATGATCATGAACAGAGCACAATAACTAACCTCACACATAGTCACAGATTGGTACCCATATGTGGTGTTAAGTGCAATTTTATTTTTATAGATTTATTGAACATAGCAACACCACAAAAAAAAAACTACTCAATTTGAAATAGATCTGAATGGTCGCCACCCCACGGCAGGGTGTCTGGTTGTTCCTATCTAGGTACTAGGCATGAGAAGAAAGTTTTAGATTTGCGTCCGACATGTCCTATTGTCGGAGGGGAAAATCTTACCTAATGAAGGCAAAGTATACTTAGTTGCCTTTCTTTCTCCGAAGGAGATGCGAATAATCTCCGAAAGTAATTTATATATTAATTTACCACCGTAAGTATGCCATACCGCCCATCCCCACCATCGGTACCACGACATTGCCTAAAAAACACCAACACTAACCCTAAACTCATCCTATTTTCTCTCCGGACGTCAAACAGATAGGTCATTGCTTACATTTATCCTTTCTCTTGACTGGTTTTCTATGCCGTATGCTTTAACTGTTAGTTTAGCAATTGTATCTCCAATTTAAATTCTTTACTACTACTAGCGTTTGGATTGTCTTTGACCATTTCTTTATTAATTTCTAGGCTTTCAGCCCGCCCCAAATCTGTAATATTTTTAATCTCTTGTTTCGTCGCCGATTGGCGTCATGTTTGTTTAGCTAATACTATGGTCCCAACGGAGACTACTACTTATAACTTTCTTTCTTGATTTTCTATTTACAGGTTTTTATCATACTACCTATACATCGTAGCTTATTTATTCCCCCAGTTCCTTTTATTTCTATTAGACCGTCCATTTTCCTTGGTGCTTCCGTATCGGTTGTTTTAGTTTATCAGGGCATAATGGCCTGTCAGATTCCAGGCTAATTATTCAAAATCGCCCCCCGCGTAAAAAGCATCTAAGGTCGCGCGAGGGGGGGAAAAATCTAAAAGATCAGACGTGACTCGGGTCCGAGCATAGGGTTGTGTTCTAGTATTTAGTGATAAAGAGCCGCCGCCTTTGCCGCCTGATTATGGTGACTCTATACATAAAGAACCGAGCAAGAGAAGTACTAGTATAAGCTCGGCAAGATCGCTAGAGCACGAAGCAGGAATAAAAGCGGATCTGACACCCAAGAGGTGCCGAAATCTTTAGAATACGGACACGGTTGTCTGTGATAGAAAATCGAAGACAAAGAAAAAGGCTTGTGCCGGACGGTCGTTCCCTCCACGATGTTTCGACCCGAAGGCACTGTGAATAAAACGATTGAAAGAGATGAGAACAATACAATGCGCCTTGTGTCGTGGTGGTCTGGCGATCGGACATACCGAAGACCCCACATATAATGATTATCATAGCCCGAAACAAGCATTTTAGACACGAACGAAGGTCTCTTACCAGATATCAGTCTAATTACACATCCGATCATTACCGAACTCAACCTCTCTAACGAGTTTATTTCTTGAAAACAATCCCGATCATTCAAACTCCGCTCTCTAAATCGAGCTTATTTCTCGATCAAATCCGATAATAGAACACAGCCCTCTCTTACGAGTCTATTTTTCGAACAAATCCCATATTTACCGAGCACAACCTCTCTAACTCTAATGGGTTTATTTCTCGGACAAACCCGAATTATGACCCAGGACACAACTTTTCTACGAGTCTTTTTCTCGAACAATTCCCATACTTATACCAAACACAACTTCTCTAACGAGTCTGTTTTCTCGATGAAGTACTTCGGGTCCGGCTGAGGCCAAGGCCGTATCGGTATGTCGGGCAGTCACTATGACTATAACAATATCAGCCCAGTTCAGAAAGCTTTCATCACCAATGTATTAAGAACATCCACTGGTTGTTGGATATATATGGTACCCAAAGCAACAAGGTCAGTTCATTTCAATTATGTACAGACCCGCTGAACTGTGTCCTTGGTGCGTAGCATATTGGTACTATAGTGAGATTATCCAGGTCGGGGTTCATTGACCCCGCTACAGATCCATACCGATCGATTGTACCTCCTTTTATTACACGATCCACCTAGTAACTCGGACAATAGCGCGATCTTCGCTTGTTCTAATAGCGTTCCGGCGCTCCCTTTTCTTTCCAAAACCCTATTGTTATTAAGCCGAGCCCTTTTCCGTCCTACTCAATGGAATCCTTTCAATTTCTGCTGGCCTGGTAATAGTTTCTTTCTTTTCACAGCCTCAGTCCTTTCAGCTTGTCGGGTATTTCCCAAAGTAGCCCACAGCCGGTGACGTCGCAGAGCCGGTTGCTTCTCCTTAGTTTCGGGTTTCCTTGTCACCTTCTCCATACCTTGTCTGCCCCCTTTTTCAAACTTCGGTTTGTGATTCTTCGGATTCCTTCGGGGTAATGCTGTTGATCCCATCTGCAATCCGCAGCTTAAGGAGGCAACTCTCTTCTCTATGACATCTTGCGCTAGTCTTCCTCTAAATGCCCATTCTGTCGCTGCCAAAGTACAATGTGCGGTGCTGGTGGCATAAGGTGTAGGATCCGTGCTAGAAAGTCCTAAGTTTACCATTTAACCTCGTTCATCACTATTTTTCGAAATTTAATTAGAATCTATAAATTATAATCTGATTTCTATTGTGAATCCATTTTATTTGTACTTGCAATTTCATATCTTGCTTTCTTGTTGATGTGATGATGTTATGAAAGAAAATGATCTTGAAAGTCAATTGATAAATAAGTCGCCCCTCCGTTCACGTTATCAGTCTTTACACATATTCTTTCGCGTTCCAGAAGGGGAATTTAAATCCACCTTTTCAGGCCCTCCTTAGACTCGGATGTTTTCGGAATTTTTCAAATCTAGATTTAACCAGAAACAGATGGAATTTTTGCCTCACTTGGATAGTGAGTGTTCAAACAGACTTTTTGCTTAGGACAATGTCCCGACCATATCCTTAGCTGATTTAGTCCTGAGTGCTCTTATATTTCCTCTCCCCCCCAGGACAAATTCTCTCCTGAGGAATTGGAGAGTTATCGCTCCGGCTAGCATCCTCTATGGCCACACGTGGTTAGCGGCTGATTTAGCAGGCTTACAATTGAAGCAGTCTATGGCTCTGTCCACGATACGGGCCTCAAAGGGGAAATTTGTGACGATCTTCAATATCACTATTCCAAATTGGATATAATAGTTGTGTCCGTTTTTACTGAGGAATTTTCCTCGTCTCTTAGAAGCGGGGCTAAGAAAGTTCTGAATAAAAATACATTTAAAAAAAAAAAAAAAAAAAAAATCTCAAGCTTCGTCCCTTCCTTGTCGATACGGGGGGTGGGGTAGGTAAAAGCCGCGTGCTAGTACTCGGCCCTCCATAGTTCGGCAAGGGTCGTCACTACCACTTCGGGTGTTTGTCGGGTCGTTTGGCTACAAACTAGGCCCACTTTTCTTGTCTCTGTATAGTCCTACGAAAAAGAGTGGTGTACCGGATCGAAAAAACTGGAGCCGGTTTTTCGGCCATCTTCTTAGATAATCAATATAAATCTCTCTATGCATATATAGAACCCAAACGATTTCGCATGGAAACCTTAGCCACGGTTCTCAAATCGCCGATCAAACACTGTTTGGGAATAATGGTGAGAATAGGGCAATCGATTCAGTTGACTCTTACGCACCATTAGTTTCACGCTTTAGTCCGTTGTCATGGAGCCCACGGACTATGGCACCCCCGGAATAATAGCTGCTTTCACACCGGGCGGAACTCATGATCAGAAGTTTCGATCAAATTTCTTCGAATCAAGGTGGGTAGTGGATTTGCCAGCTCGATCCTCGAATTTCCGGAAATCGCTATAACAGCACGTGTAAATCTTACTGACGTGCTTCCCTATGTGAATATGAGACACATGCAAGATTCCTTGTGATACTTCCATACGTGAATTCACCATATTTATAGTTCACTCCTTGCCATCCATCCTAAATTCCCTCATATAAGCAGTAATTAGGGCATTAGTCTTTCACCATTAAGTGGGTAATTTTTAATGTTTTTAGATGATGAAACAAAAAATATGGCTTTTACATCTCCGCACGAGACGTTGGAAACATTGTCGGTGCTTACGTGTACGCTATAGGACAAGGCACAAAACACGTCTCTCTTCAGATTGTAACTTCACAAAATTAAAAAGCTGACGGACAACTCACTGATCAGGCAATTAACTCGTACATCTTTCATGATTGATTATGTTTAATTAATCGGTCACCCAATCAGTAAGTATATCATTGGAATAATTCTAAGCAGCAGACTCTTGAATTCTTACGTTTTTACTTGTGGCACATAAATAATGATGAGATATCGAAGACAATTTCGGAATCCAGGCTCCACTAAGTGACCAATTGAAATTTAGACTAGTGTAAGCTGTAACATGCAGCTGTGAAAATATAGGCTTTGACGGCTGTGACACAACGCTACGAAATACGGTTTCGTTTTGGAAATATCTGAATCGTACCTGATAGACAGGAGAAACACCGTGGTACTAAAAATCTATCGAGTTTTGCTTTTGGGTAAGGTGAAGGAAAGAAACTTGTTAGGGTACAGTCGTCGGACCGTAAAAAAAAAAAAAACCGTAAAATAATGACAGCGCCATTTCAGTCTGTGTAGAAATTTTCCCCATAGAGTTTGTACAGGTGCGCAGAAGACGAGTCTCGGTTACGACCGCCATTTTATGGGCATTCTGCGCACAGGAAATGTTTTCAGCTGGGATAATTAACATTTTTGCCTGAGTGGTTAAACTGTATTTTATGGAAATTGATCGGCCGATGATTTTTTATTGATTGGCTACCGTGATACGGCTGGCAGTTTATGAATGGAAAGCCCCATCATTAGTACATTCACCCGAGGTGTTCCGACTACAAATTTAGTTCATGTAGCCTTTGTAAACACAAATGAAAATTTTTTATTGGTTTTGGCAGTGCGAAATATAATTGATTCATAATTGGAAAGGGTTTCCGAATTTTTTGTGTCAAGTTGAATTTATGAATTAATTTGCCACTGTTTGAACCAGTTTGACATAGTATATCCAATGGGTTCATAATGGTATGTCAACATGTGCCTTTCCAAAGTTATTTTTAGAAAAATACCAAAATTTCGAGTCACGGGTACCCGCTCGAAAAATAGCTCCGGGTACCCGGGAGCGCGACTACCCGAAAATTTGCACCCCTACTGCCGGGCCTCATCCATAGACCTCAGGACACTTACATGTTCCCATTTCATTCCCACCAAAAATGGTGAGGTTCAAGATAAACATTCAAGCGTATGCCTTCCGTTGCTGCCATTCGGGCGGGGCAACAGCTCCCCAGAGCTTGTCACCAGAATATAACTCGGTCGTCATGGCGATACGCAGTCACATATACTTCGACGTTTGACTAACACCGCTCGGAATCTCACTTTAACAATCGCCCCCATACGAGTTTGTATTGGAAACAGTTTAGCTTGCCTAGGTTTCATAGTAACAAGGACAAGTCTCCTAGCTAAATCAATAATAATGCTCTCCGCATTATGATAGAAGGTATGAATAATTCTAGGCCGCCTGTGAGGAAAAATTTGGCCTCCAGGGACTTGCCTCTGTGCCAGAGTCTTTGAACAAGCACCCTAACCCTGCAGTCAGCGTCCGTGTGACGCTACCTTAGGACTATTTTCTCCTTCGCGATCGTGCAGGTCGTAGCTGTTCGAGTTACAGCCTAGGAATAGGAATTTTCAGTTTCCGGAGCGAGGCGTCACTCTCTTGGTATTTCGCCCAAGTTTTGGCCAAAAGGGAGGAGTTCCTGTAAAGCATTCTCCATTGTTTCTTCCATCTTTATCAGGCTAATTCAGGTCCTAAAGATTAATTTGTCCTGGGAGGGCGCGCAGGTGTGGTACGTAGTAAACAGCTACTGCTAGCCAAATTCTGAGCAAACTCGTATCACCTCATTTAAGCCATCCCATCCAGCAGAAAACAAAAAGTATCTAGGCATGATAGTAGAAATGAGTATGAGAGCTAAGCCGTTGTGATCAGGTAGGCCTTCAGCTCACTCCACCCGCAAGGTTGCCACTCCATGGGCATTCTATAACAATCTCCCTATCCAGGATATGTCAAATCTGGTCTTTAATGAAACATCGACCACATTTCACAAGACGACTGCAGGACATGGTACATGACTCTTCGCTCTATCGAGATTTGCTACTGCCATTCTGTACTCCTGACTTGTACGGGCAAGCGTGTACGTTGCTAGATAGGAATGGTAGTTTGTGTATTTTGGGACATAAGCTATTAGGATTTAATTATGTGTTTATCAGTCCAAAGTGAGTGTGGACTATTCTTGACTGGTCCGCTTAGTCCAGGGGGTATGCCCATACCGCTTCATACCATTGTTTGCTCACCTCCTCCCCGGGGTCGGTGCTACTCAGCGTGCACCAAGTTATTTGCATAAGTAGGTAAGTTTTCCCTCCTCCGCAATAGGACATTAAAGCCTATTGCCCAAATATTGTCTAAAGGAGGGGGGAAGGGAGGAAAAATACTACCTAATGGGCATCCCGACCCTCCCTCCCCTGAGCCAAACGATGTTCTCAGTTTTCGTTCGGGAGGAGAAAGAGGATGAGTTAGGGAGTGTTGGGCAATGTGTGGTACTGATGGGGGGGATGGCGTTATGTCATACTTACGGTGGTAAATTTATATATAAATTACTTTCGGAGATATTCGGCATCTTTCGGGAGGGGGAAAGTGCACTAAGTATATTTGCATCATTAGGTAAGGATTTCCCCTCCTTCTAGACCATTTTTGCAATGGCATTAATTTTAATATGTAGCAATAACATGTAGTCAAATATATCAAATACTCAAGTCTTCAATTTATCAATTTGTATTTTTCTCCCTTATAAAATATCTAAGATGTAAAGATTTTGCTAACATATTGCTATTTTAGCATGTTAAAGTCGCAGCGTTTTAGCGATTTACTATTCTGGTGACACACAAAATAAGCTAACTTCACCCACCTCACTTGCTGAGTATTGTCCACTTCTTCTCCCAAAAATTCATGAAGATGGTTATTATATCCTGAGAGTTAGTATATTTGCAGGGATTTCAGTGACCCGAGGTTCCGCGTCATGGATCTTTTCATTTGACCCGCGAGAAAAATTGCCAAGCGTCATTTTGACCCGCGGCGTTGTGAACATAAAGCATCTCAAAAATCGCCAAGTCGGATTCCTTTACCAATACTCTTAAATTCCAATAGTAGCAAGTGATTTGACTTGGGCTCTTGGCACATTCAAAGGTCTCAAGAATCAAGCTGAGTGGGCTTTGAAAATTTCCCAATACTAATGTCCATATAGTTCGCAAGTCTAAGTAGCCATCACAATCACAATACCTTACAAGACTATTATTACTAGTGATCGCAATTAAATCCTATTGTTTGATGTGCTTGACGCACAAGAAAGTTTAACATCAATAGATGGAGATCAAACGCTTGAAATGAATTCTGTGCTGTTGTTGTTGGTCTGCTGAATGCACAAATACATGAGAAGGGGAGATCGCTAGTAGTATTTGATTTTGAGGCATTATGATTTATGAAAGTTGTGTGAAGCGTCATCCCACTCCACAGGAACCCAACTCAGAAATCGCATCAAGTTCACCCTGCTGCACTGATAATTTACATTGTGCATTCATGCATATCTCAGCATTAACTCAAACGGTTGGAATTTAAGATGTTATGCTCTGGGCTGCTCATATTACTAGTAGCCCGGCATCATGCAGGACTCTATGAGGAGATTGCGAGTATTCCGTTTAAATACGTGTTTACACAATGGCCCGACGACCACTTCGCACGACGTACACAAACACCTTGATGCCCTCTGGTGACTCTGACTTTGTACCTCTGCGAGAAAACCCAATTAAATGGGAATGGGATTTTTTTAGATGGCGCAGGGGGAGGGGGATTTTCTACAGAAAAATCTTGTCACATATGACATGAATGTCGTAGAACACCCATGTGTATTAAAACGTACTTGGCACAAGTGATAGAGATATTGTCATCGGTTTTGAAGCCATTAGGTTGCTGGTGTTGTTGTTTTTAAAAAATTGAGGAATTTTATGATGTCCAACCCCTCCCCCCAATTTAACCTAGTGTTATATTCTACGTTCCTTGAAAATCAGTGGCAAAGATAGGCATTGTAGCAAGTCCACGGCTTGACGGCTTTGACACAACGCTACGAAACACGGATTTCGTTTTGGAAAAATATATGAATCGTGTCCTGATAGGACAGGAGAACACGTGGCACTAAAAAGAACGATTGCATTTGGTGAGGTTGAAGGAAAGAAAGAAATTGTGAGGTAAGTCGGGAGTAAAATAGTCACAGCGCCATTTCAGTGTGTTAGAAATTTCCGCATTAGGGGTTTGTTCAGGTGCGCAGAAGACGAGGTTCGCGGTTGACGACCGCCATTTCTGGGCTTTTCTGCGCACGGAAATGTTTCAGCCTGGGATATCCATTTGCCGATTGGTTAAACTGTATATTTTGGAAGTTATCGGCGATGATTTTTTATTGATTGGCTAACGTGAACGGCGGGGTAGTTAGTTGGGTAGGTTATGAATGGAACAGCCATCATTTGTACATTCACCCGAGGGTTCCGCTACAAATTTAGTTCATGTAGCACATTTTTAAACACAAATTAAAATTTTATTGGTTTTGGCAGTGTAAATATACATTTGATTTTTATAATGGAAGGGGTTTCCGAAATTTTTTGTGTTCAAGTGAATTCTGCAAATTTAATTTTGCCCCTGTTTGAACCAGTTGATCAATATATCCAATGAGGTCATACTGGTATGTCAACGTGCATGTGTCGCTGGTTTGATTTTTAATATTTTTAGAAAACATTACCAAAATTTCGAGTCACGGGTGGGGTACCCGCTCGAAAAATAGTTCGGGTACCCTGGAGCGAGACACCGAAATTTGCCCCCTACAGCTGGGCCTCATCCATTAGACCCTCAAGGACACTTACATGTTCCCAATTCTTAATTCCCACCACAAAAACAAAAAAAAAATGGTTGAGGTTCACGATAAACAATCAGGCGTATGCCTTCCGTTGCCTGCCCATTCGGGCTGTCAACAGCTCCCAGAGGTTTCACAAGAATGATAACTTCGGTCGTCATGGAGATACGCATCACAGTACTTCGACGTTTGACTAATCACCGCTGGAAGCTCTCTTTAGCAATCGCCCATACGAATTTTGTGTGGAAACAGTTAGCGTGCCTAGGTTTCATAGTAACAAAGACAAGTCTCTATAGCTAATAATCATAATTGGACTTCTCCGCCTTATGATAGAAGGTATGAATATTTCTAGGCCTCCGGTGGGAAAATTTGGGCCTCACTGGGACTTGCGCTCTGTGCTAGAGTCTTTGAACAAGCACCCCTTTTAACCCTTGCAGTCAGGTTCCGTGACGCTACCCTTAAGACTATTTTCTCTTAGCGATCGCTTTAGTCGTACGCGTTCTGAGTTACATGCTTAGGAATAGAATTTTCAGTTTCGGCAAGCGAGGCGTAACTTTGTATTTTCGACCACAAGTTTTGGCCAAAAATGTGAGGAGTCCTTTACAAGCATCTCATTGTTTCTTCCAATATTTATCAGACTCTAGCGGTCCTAAAGATAAGTTTCTGGGGGGGCGCTCAGGTGGTACGGTTAGTAAACAGCTATGCTCGCCCAAATTCTGAGCAAACCTCTTTCACCTCATTCTAAGCCATTACCATCCAGCAGATAAATCAACTATCTCAGGCTGGATAGTAGAAATGATTATGAGAGCGAAGACGTTGTTGATCAGGTAGGCCTTCAGCTCACTCAACCCGCAAGGTTGCCACCTTCATGGGCATTCTATAACAAGCTCCCATCCAGGATATTGTAAAATTGTTAGTGACCTGAAAATCCGACCAATGTCATCAAGACATTACTCTGCAGGAAATTGTTTCATGTCTCTGCTCTATCGAGATTTGCTACTGCCAGTCTGTACTCCTGAATGTAGGTCAAGTGTGTAGATAGAAGTGTAGTTGTTAGTCTTTTTGGACATAAGCTATTAGGATTTGATTATGTGTTTATCAGTCCTAAGTGGACTATTCTTGGATGGTCTGCTTATGTCCAGGGGTGTATGACATACCGGTTTCAGTACCATTGTTTGCTACTCCTCCTCGGGGCGGTGATACTTCAGCGTGCCCTAAGTAATATGGGCCCTCATTAGGTAGTATTTTCCCTCCGCAATAGACATTAAATGCTTATTGCAAATATGTCTAGAAGGAGGGGGGAAAATACTCACCTAATGTGCATCCCGACCCTCCCCTCCCCTGAGAAACGATGTTTGATTCTCAGTTGCGTTCGGGAGAAAAAGAAAAGAGGATGAGTTCTAGGGTAATGTTGGGCAATGTGTGGTACCGATGGTGGGGATGGGCGGAATGTCATACTTACGGGTGGTAACTTTATAATAAATGACTTTCGGAGACTCGGCATCTGTCGGAGAAAGTTGCCACTAAGTATATTTGATCCTTAGGGGAAGATTTTCCCCCTCCTTTAGACATATTTGCAATACGCATTTAATGTCTATAATATGTAGCAATAACATGTAGTCAAATTATATCAACTTACTCAAGTCTCAATTTATCAATTGTATTTTTTCTCCCTTATAAAAATATCTAAGATTAAAGATTTTGCAAAAAGTGCTATTTTTTTAGCTATGTTAAAGTCGCCGCGTTTTAGCGATTTTTATTCTGGTGACACACAAAAAATTAAGCCAACTTCACCCACCTCACTTGCTTAGTATTTGTCCACTTTTCCTCCCAAAAATTCATGAAGATGTTTTGATTAGATCATGAGCAGTAGTATATTTGCAGGGATTTCAGTGACCCGAGGCTTCCGGTCATTGACTATTTCATTCTGAACCCGCGGAAAAATTGCGAGAGTCCTTTTGACCCGCGGCTTTTGAACATAAGCATCTAAAAAGTCGGCCAAGTCGGATTTCCCTTCCCAATACTCTTTTAAATCCCATAGTCGCAAGTTTTGACTTGCGGCTCTTTGCACATCAAAGGTATCAAGAATTAAAGCTGAGTGGGCTGAGTTTCCCAATACTAATTTCCAGAGTCGCAAGTCATAAGTAACCATCACATTCACATACCTTGACAAATGAATCTTTTACGAGGTGATCGCAATTAAACCCTAATGTTATCTGCTTGGATGGGCAAAGTAAGTCTTAACATCAATTAGATGGCAGATCAATACGATTGAATGATTCTGTTGTGGTCTGTTGGAATGCACAAGTACATGACGAAGGGGAGATCGCTAGTATTGATTTTTGATTGAAGGCATTAGGTCTTATGAAGTTGTGTGAAAGCGTCAATCACTCCACAGAATACCCAACTCAGAACTCGATCAGTTCACCTGCTGTCACTGATAATTTACATTGTGAATTCAATGCACTATTCAGCATTACTGCAAAACGGTGGACTTAGATGTATGCTTGGGCATTGCTCATATTATTACTAGTAGCCCCGGCATCATGCAGTGACTCTATGATGAAATTGCGATTTCGTAATTGAAATAAGTCGTTTAACCAATTTGGCACTCGACGCCCCTCCTACATCGCGTACTGACAAACCCGTTGATGGCCTCCTGGTGACCTCTGACTTTGCTACCTCTGCGGGAAACCCAATTAAATGAATTGGGATTTTTTTATATGGCTGCAGGGGGAAGGGGGGATTTTCTACAAGAAAATTGGTGTTCCCATATAAATGATATGTCTTATTAACACACCATGTGTTTTACGTACTTGGCACAAGTATGAGACATGTCATCGGTCTGAAGCCATAATGGTCGTGTTGTTGTTTTTTAAAGAAATTTTAGGAATTTCTGATGTCCAACCCCTCCCCCCAATAACCTAGTGAATTCTACTTCCCTTGAAAATCAGTGGCAAGGGCTATTGGTAGCAAGTCCCAACAAGTGATTGCGCCTGTTTGCGTAAAAAGAGCTAAATATAGAATAGAAACAACTGTACGGCTGAAAATCAGGCTGAAAATGTGATGATGTAAATGATATGGTGTTGTGTTGCTGAAGCGACGATAATGATGAAAATAAACCGTCTTTTTCAGGACCATTCTAGTGAAGCCGTAGGCATTTAAGGCATTTATTTAGCATTTGAAACCAAAACTCACTATGGATGTGGGGTTTTTTTTGTTTTCCGTAAATTAGGGGGCCAACTTGTTACATTATTTTGAGAGAAAAAAGGACAACAAAAATTTAAGGAGGATCTCAATAATTTCTTGAAGCAACTTTTGATAATACCATGCCTCGTTAAATAACAATCAAATTGCCATAAGTAACTTTAAAAACTTAAAAATATTGCAATAAAACTGCATTCCGGTTCCCCCCTTGTAACTGGGACACCAAACCAATTTTCTGATTTTTTAAAGATAATTTCATAACTATGTGATATTTGTAGTAGTTTTATATGTACATTTTGGTTATTTGAGGGCACAATAAGATTACTAGTAGCAAATGGTCCTGCCTGCATATAAACAATGTTTTTTTTCAGGCAGCAAGTGTAGCGGGACACCATTTGGTGTCCCGTTTCAGCGGGGAACCACAGCAATCTCAACCACAGAATATTCAAAATTAAAGGTTTTTTTTTTTTTTTTTTTTTAAAAATTTTGCACGATATAGCATGAATTGCGTATGCAAGCAATTACCATGAACTTTAGCATGTCAACTTAACATTCAGTTTCTCAGAAAACAAACCATTGGTTCCCATAGAAACGTGAAAAGCGGGAACCAAAATTTTGAGTTGTGTTTACACGGGAAATTAATGACTTGCATGATTTATAACATGATCGGCTAATTAACAAGCGTCAGATTATTATGTTATGAAAGCTTTATGTGTTTGCTTTATAATAAATCAGAACAAGATACCATATATTCAAGCGTTTTGCGGCATATTAAAACCAAGAACATAATGTTTAGGCTTTTTATTTCACGTGTAAACACGCTTGGGGTCCCATTTACACGGGAAATGACACCTTTAATTTAGAATAAAATTAAAAGTTAATGAGTGAAATGTTTCATTTATATAATATGAAAATAGATGCAAATGCTGTAATTTAAAATTGGAATTTATAAGTTGAATAAATATCTCCAGTGTTTAAATTTATATTACAAAATGTCAAATAGTAAACGGGACACCAAAGTCTACTGGCACCCAATTTACGGAAACACCCATGTAATATATTCCCCGTTTTTAGGGAGCCAGACTAAGCCGTCAGTAGTGAGGAATATTCGGCGGTCACCGCGCCGAGTCTCTCGGCTCAGCGCGGGATGCAGTGGTTTCATTCATCCGGTGTATGTCGGGTTCGCGTTACTATTGCTAGTAGTACCATACAAAACAAAAAACCCAAACCAAAACAGTAGCATTTCACTACCAGTTGTCACCGTGTGTAGTGGCTTACAGTGATGACCGTACTGGGTCTTCCCCAACACTTAGTTGTACTGAATCAAAGGTTTAGGTTAGATTTTTTTAAATGGCTGCCTTGGGCCATTGGCAAGGAAGTTTGTAGGGTTAAGGGATACAGACGAGACCATTAGCTTCATATCATATACCATTTAAAGGGGTCTTCTTTATTTACCAATAAGGTAATTCATCATTTACCAATTGAATGGTCATTCATTCTATTTACCAATTAAAGGGCCATTCCTCATTTACCAATTAAGGGTATTCATTCATTTACCAAATAAAGGGTTGTTCCTTTGTGTACAAATTAATTAAAGCGGTATTCATTACCAATAAAGGGTCATTCCTTCATTTACATTCATTACCAATTAAAGGGTTCATTGCATTTCCAAAGGGTTCATTCATTGATTTCCAATTAAAAGGGTCTAATTCCTTAATTACAATTAAAGGATCAATCATTGCCAATTACGGGGTCTTTCAGTTCATTTACGAATTAAAGGGTCATTCCAAGCAAATATCTATGGGATCTAAGCAAGTGTGGAGTTCTGTCAATATCGCAACATAGATGCCATCTTCAAGTATGCGTTTTGGCTGGGATGTAAAAGGGGTCAGTGACATAGGTCATCAAAGTGCAAAGATGGTCAAAAATAGGGTTCAAATGTGGTCAAAAATAGGATTATTGTTAGAAGCCGTTGTAAACACGTATCGGTTGATTAAGCAGTTTGGGTGTCCATCTTCGCGCCATAGATGTCACCCAAAGTAGACGGGGATGAGTTCGGAGGTTGGGTCATGTGGCAGGGGTCAAAGGTCAAATATGGTCACAAATATGGGGTCAAATTTGGTCAAAATTTGATTCAAAAATATTTTGAGATAGAAAAGCCTTGTGTAAGCAGGATATCTTTTGATCTAAGCAAGTATGGGTGCCCATCTTCGCACAATAGATGTCACAAGTAGATTGTGGAGAGTTCGGAGGTGGGGCATGTGGCATGGGTCAATGTCAAAATGCGGTTCAAAATGGGGATTTAATGCTATGAAAGCCTTTGCAATTGTGGCAGGATGATGAAACTTGGTGGGTTGGTCAAATCCAGTGCGAAAAATGTTGAAGGTACTTTCAAGGTCATGTGGGGTCATCAAGGTCAAATGGGATAATATGCTATATAACCATGGCCTGTTTCATAGGTAGATGCAACGTTGTCAACCAGTGGGGGTCATTTTTTCACACACGTTCAAGCTTTTGTTTTGTTTCTGTGTGTGTAAAGAGTATAGAAATTTACGAAAAAATAGGTTCTGGAGCTAATCTTTTCTTCTTTATTGCTATTTTATCACAAAGTTGAAAATTGAGCAATTTTGGTGAAAAAATACAATAATTTTAATGGAAAGTTATTTTAACTACAAAAAGAAATTTACCTTGACCTAGTCATTTATTGCACATATGCCTTTTTGGCAGACCCTTGGCTGAAATATGAAACTCATCGAAGCTTTAAAATTTTGGCCAGTTTATAACACTTTTTACCTATCTTTTGGGCCCAAAAAAGGTTTTTGACAATTTAAAAAAGTTGTTTTAAAAGAACAAAACTATAGTAGAGTAGAGGCAATTTTCCATAAATAATTAATCCTAGTTTGTATAATATGTGTGTGAAATGCCAGCAAATCTCAATCAATGAAAGGGCAGATAATAAAACTTTATTGTGTTTGTTGCTGGACGTGGCATGTGAACGGAATTTTGAACCTAAAATCCCATTTTTTGGGCACTTACTAAAAACACAAAACTATTTTATAGCTTTATAAGGAAGTACTATGACTAACTCACATAATAAAATGCTTTTTTCAACCCCAATGCCTTTCCAATGTTAGAAGCTGAGGTTTTTGTCTTGTTGCTTGTTTTAGCTGCTTGGCTTGACGTGGAACAATGTCCAATTGTGAACGGAAGTCAATTTTTTTGAAAACTGACTAAAACTGTCCAACACTTCCAAATTAACATTTTTTTTTTATTCACAAGCCCATGCAACAACTTTAAACATACTATAAGATAGAAGTTGCAGACCTATTATTTTACAAGTTGTACCACTGAAGTGGCGGACCGTGACAACTAGTCCCCGTCCTGCCATGTGAACGGAAAACTTCTCATCCGTAAAGCAAAGACACATTGAATTGTTGTCAAAACTATTATACAATTTGATAGTAGGTGAAAGTACTCTTACAAAATAAGTCTCACAAAGATGAATCTATTTTCAAGACACAGAGCAGACCTCTGCCATAAATCTGGACGTGACAAATTTGTGAACGAAAAAATGTGAACAAGGATTTAATTAAGGTAATAAGTAAATTTTGTACAACCAGATTTCTAATTTTTTGTATCAAAACAATCTTCTTGAAGGGTCAAACACTAAGTATGTGGTAGGATGCTGAAAACTTGGTGGGCTTGTGGTCAACAGTCAGTGCTAAAAATTTTGTGGTCATTAAGAGGGCATGTGGGGTCATCCAAGGTCAAATCCACCGCCTGGTATATGGTTCATGAAAAACGATGGGGTGTAGTACGAATTCATTCCAAAAATTTTGAAGGCATCAAGGTCGTGGGGAGTTTCAAAGGTCAACAACTACAGTGGTAGGTCATGGAAACTTGTCGGGTGTGGTCAACATTTCTAAACCGAAAAATTGTGAAGGTCATTTCAAGGTCAAAGTAGGGTCAATCTAAGGTCAAATAACTACCAATCAGTGTTGATCCTTTAAAATTTATTTCCCTCCATTTTTACTATCGCGACGGGCGGGTGACCTTTGTGGTTCGAGACCACCTTGTTCATTTTGACTCGTGACAATTTGACCTCAAGGGTCTCTTTGAATCTTGGGAAAAAAATGAGTGTAAATACTGGTTGTTCACATTTCTGACATTGAAGCTGTTTTTTTAGGGCGTACAGTGATGATCTTTCGCAGGGAGGTGATTGCGCACGCCTTCAATTGCTGATCGCCATGTTGAGGCTCCAAGTGACCCGGAAAAGAAAAGAACGTGAATTCATGTCTTAAAATTGCTCAATCTGGTTTAATTGACAGTTGTTTAACTGGTTTAATGGCAAGATGTGTACAACAGAAGAAGGTCAGAACTACACAGATCGAATCTGTGTCAGTGTGATATTTATAACCCACTGCCACAGCGAACGGACTAATGGATTGCGCTTTTTTATCACGTGTTACACCAAATTCTTACATGATCTTTACCTGGTTGATGGAATTATTTCACTGCTCTTCCAAAAATTATCCTTATTTATTACAAAATCAAGTAGACAAATTTGTACTTCAAAGGTGCACCAAAAGATTTCAAAAAATAAAGTCGGATTGAAAAAAAAAGGAAAGAAAAAGAAAAAACTGGATCGTTTCACTCCACACAGCTAATCAATATTTGTTTGTTGATAACACGCTTTAACACAAATGACCCGAGGTCATTTTAACATTCCCATTCCCTGCTATTGTGAATCATTACGTGTCTTGAACTTCATTCAAATTGTGAAATGTGGAAGTGTTACCATCGAAAAAGGCACATGAGAAATTGCAAATGGTTAATTAGTCTTTGTCAAAGACGCCTCGCATTTATTTTTATTCCACCAACCGCGTGCGCACCGAAGGCGAGTGTCGATCGCCGAAGGCGTGAGGCGAGCAGAGCGAGGCGTCGTTGCGCAAATTGGTATTTCCCTGTGCACGCATCATGGTCAATCAAAGTATGTATTCATCGTAAGCACCGCCCAACTTCATCGATGACAACGTTTTCAGATACTTTCCAATATCGATGACGTCGCCTGTCAAAATTACCACTATCGATTTGCATGGCCTAATTAAGCATACGATTCAAAGCAAAAAATAGTTCACTATCGAAGGTTGACAGTGAGTGAGTCCGTACGGTATGATGAGATGGCAGAGGAATAGTTGAGCCCCGCTCTGAGGATAATAAAAGCCCCCAGTAAAAGTTCCTGCACACACACTGAATATGAGATTAGACTAGGGCATACGTAAGTCATTTTATCTCAACTATTCGTACTGCAGTGACCGGGGCAGTGACCAGTCAAAATTGCCATCACAGCAATGACAAGGATTTGAACATTAAAATTAAAATGAGAAATATAATAAAAAACAACACCCCCACCCCCACCCCCCCCCCCCCCCCCCCGGGCACCTGACCCGCGTTATCATCATTGCCACGCGAATGGGACGTGTGGCGAACATCCCAAAATTCAAGCCGAAATGAAGTAAGTTCGCAAATTAACGCCGAGAAATTAGGGGACACGCACCTCCTAGTCTAGACAATAACTTACCTCGGCAACTTACCGAACAAATTGGACAAGCGCACCTCCAACACTAAGCACCAATTAGGCTCATATTCGGCCGAACCATGGCTGAACGATTTTGCATGATGAAAACTAGGTGTATCCTATTACAACATGCTGTTCACTACAATGACTGAAATTCACATTATAGTAAACGTATCACTTCAGTACACGTAGCCGTAGCTTCCCCCGGGTAGCGTAATTACGCTCATGAGGTCATAGTGTCATTACTCGCACAGTACAGTACGTGCAGCTTGCTCGAATAATCCTACACCGGGGCTCCTACACATGTAATTCCACCATGATTTTCACGGGACGTTTTCACAGCAAGCAAAGAGTGTTCACCATTTTACTTTTACGATTCCACAGCTAGCGGTATCAGGGATCCTGTCTGTCATGGCTTTATTCGCTTTGTTTGAATCCGTTACCAAACCCCAATAATTGAAGGTTATTGATGCAGTTCCAATAAACTTGTATTTCGGGAATTATTGTAAGCGAAGATGGAATCATCATGACCAATCAACGATCGCTATAGGTTTCGGAAGATGAATATCCGACAAATACAAGGAAACAAAAGAAAAGGAATATTTGCGAAAAGGCCTTGATTACGACACGACCTTTGACAGTCCAGGGAGGGGCGGGCTCACACAAATGAATAATAATCAAAGCCTTGATAAAAGGCTAATGGTATATGCCAGTCATATTTATAACCCAACCCGGGACAGGGTCGTTTTTTTGCCACCGACGGCCCCACAAATGCAACGAGGGGCAATACTATTTTTATTGTTTTATTTTTATGGCCCAGAGCAACGAGAGCCAAATTTTGCCTTTCATTGCATCTCGGCCATTTTTCCCGGCAAAGAATTAATAGCGTAAAGTCAATAACGGCCCAGATGCCACGAAAAACATCACGCATTTTCCGGAAAGACGTCCCAGATGCACTGAGGAACATCGCGTGCGAATGCAATAAAAACAGGGATAATAATAATAATAGATGCGTACTGCACACTGATCTGCATGAAATTTGTAGCTTATTATTCGCCAGTCGTGAGTGGCGCTATTACGCTACATCCTAGTCGTGCGTGGCTGCTATATGCTACGTCATGTGCTCCGGTCTACGTCATGAATGCGTCTTATGCATAATTCAAAAAATAGCTTATCGAAAATGGTGGCGCTATCACCATCGAAATCAAATTGTCTATGGGCATTGTACACATTTTCACCCGCCTGAATAAAAGCATTTGCGCCTCTGCGGCAACCGTCCGCAATGCATGAAAGCATCGCATCATTTCCTGGGAATGACGTCCCAGGTGCAACGATGAACATCGCGTCATTTTCCGTAAAGACGGCCCAAATGCAACTAGTACATAGCGTCATTTTCTGGTAAGACGCCCCAGATGCAGTGAGGCGCAATGCGAGTCTTTGCGCGACCATAAATAGTTGTTGACGGCCGAGATTCAACGAAAAACATTTTCCGACCGTACCACGTTTCGTTGGCTCTCATTGTCCATGCTCGGTCCGCGTAGATTAATTTTTCCAATTTAAAAATGATTGTAATAATAGAAATAAGATTATTTTTAATCTGCGTAGAGTTTGATGAAGCACCCATTTCGTTATAGCCATTGATGTCGAGGTTCACTGGTCTGCACGAGTATCCCGAGATACCTGGAATTAATCCTCGTCCAATTTCTATTCGCATCACTCACTGTCTTGTTAGTTTTTGTATCCTGTAAACCACCCACCTTGAGTTTACCTTATATTTAGTAGACTTATCGTCAATTAACTTTTTCTTAAATGGTTTTGACTGTAACAGCATGAACATTTTCAGTGGAGAATTCAGCCATTTGGGGGGGGGGGGGGCACAGCCCCCTGCTCAGAATGCTGAGCCACCCGCCAGCCCCCCCCCCCCAAATGAATCTGACAATTTGACAGTGTCTATGGAGAAAGGCCCAAATTCGCCCCCTCAGCAGGCAAATTCTAAGGTCCCTAACACAAAAATGTGATTTAAATAGGTTAAGTAAATTCTAACAGAAACAAGACCTTTACAACCATGCTTGAGGTAGGGACCTGGTAAAATCGCGCAGTTTGACTCGACGATTTTGGCTAGATTTTTATGGAGTGGCCCATGCTAGATACCTAATTGGCCTGTAGCAGTATGTCATATTCTATTTAGCACAAAACAGTACATATTGAAAGAAGGCCTACAAACAATGGTTTTATTTTTTCCTGAGGAAGAAATGCTTTAAAATGTTAAAACTTATAAAGCTCCAAATTGAAAATATCCCGAAAATTCCCAATACTTGCATCCCGGGCCCTTCAAAATCCCCGGAAAATTTCCGGGAAAGTTGCCAAATTATCCGGAACTTTCCACCCCTTTGCAACCCTAGTCAGAAATGACGTCAAGTATTTCCATCCGAATAACTCGTTGTAGGTATAACCTGCAAAAATTAATTTTGTTGGGTGTGTGATAACAACAAATTATCAATTTTGGGTTGCATTTACGCCAATTGTTAGTAATGTCCACCTTGCGGGGATCTGTTGAGCCCTCGTTTTTAATTTTTTGGAGTTTTTTCCCCCACCTAAAATGGTTCACTTCAGGCTGGAGAGTGTGGCGAAAAATGGCGAGCGCCGTGTAAATAGAAATTAAGACCCAATTGGTGTGCGGTGCAAAATGGCCGACCGAGTACATGTATGAAGCATGTGCGTTAAGACCACTTGGCTACTAATGGTGACCGTGTTGCCAGTTGGGCGTGAAGGCACCGAACATGTTCGCGAAGTGATATTGGCAGACCAGAAAACAATAAAGCGAGCAGGCCAAGGTTTGAAGGACAATATCTCAAGAAAGAATGAGATATTGAACAAGATTTTTCACTACCTGGCTTTCTTGATGTGAATTTTTTTTATAATTTCCGTTTTCATACATTCAATATTTTTTTAATTTTCGGTAACATAGCTACTATTTACCCTTTTTGGGCAACCTTTTTCCATCAATACAACAGTAACATTAGCAAACTTAGGTTTTACTAGAAACCACTTGCCAAAATACTTAAAATTTAAAAAAAAAAAAAAAAAAAAAAAAGAAAAAATTAATAACCCAATATTGAAATAATCAAGCACTACACTTTCTAAATGTTTTTTCTGATAAAAGAATATCCATGATTCATAAGTTTGGGGAAATGTATGGGACTTTAACTGTGAAACACTTGCCTTATTGCAGAAAGGAAAATTGTGACGGCGACTATTATTATAGTGCCTGCTGGGCATTAATCCCAGTAGAGGTAGAATAGGAATTAATACCAAAAATAACCATACAAAGGTGTTTACTACATGAATTTCTAAGCAGAAAATCTCATTGTTATTTTCCTAGCTCGTAACCACCCCGCTCCACAACACTATGTCCACAGTTCGTTGGTGGGGTGGAAGGAAAGACCCTCCATGGTCTCCAGATAGCAGCTGCACAAGGGCCTCGCCGGCTGTATACTGGCTACAGGAACGTTTATATTCCTCATGCAAGAACCATGTCAAAATGGTTACAATAAAAAAGTTAAAAGTAAAACTGAATAAAATTGCTCCACTGGGCAAACAATGTTGATGAGTTTGGTTAGTGCCAAGAATTTGTGTTTAGAAAAAAGGGATTCCGCAGAGAGGTTTTCAGCAATCAATGTTTTCGCGCTCAGTAAATCAGCTTTTCCCAGAAATCCGCCTGAAATGTGCCAAAATACATGTAATTACACATAGAAAGGTCCTCGGTGACAACATTATTTTCTAAGTTAAAGAATTGTATAAAATATAATCAACATTGCGTCGATCACAATACAAAAAACCTTGTCGCTTAAATGTTCAACCATTTTCATGTTTTGTGGAAATTCCTTCTCAACTTGAAGCATGCTCAAGATCGTAATCAGAGCTGGCAGCTGGGTCTGTTCCACCTGATGAGGTGAGCTGAGCTCAGCTGGTTTAATGTGATTTACTCGAATGAGTGATTGGATGAATGGCCAGGAAATTCTTCAAGACAAGTCTTACATGTATGTAAGCTTTAGTGTTAAAACTATATGACCTTTTATGACTTTTTAGCTTGTCACCCACACATAAATTTATCACCCTCATGTAATTCTGATAGAAAATTTTTTCTGCAAATACCAGTTAAGACGATAAGTAAGCCATCGTTATTTAAAATTTCACGCATTGCCCATGTGGCCCTTGCAGATGGCCATCTTCCCAAAGCTGTGATTTGTATTCTATGCTTTTGGCTATTACAACAAACCACCGTGTATAACAATTGCTCCCTGTGTTGTTTGGTTTGATCCATCTAATACATGGGGGTGAGGTAGTTGCTTTTTTAATATAAATATTCAATCAGGGAAAAACACAAAACGATTATATTCGCTGTCGCTGTTTTACTTAGGTCAACAGGCCTGTGCAATTATGCAATTATGATTGACGTGCTTGCGGCATTTTGGTTTTTATGCATAGGGTTAGGAATTTAGAGGGGTTGAAGCACCATTCTTTTTTTTGTATTTACGACATGATAGATTGATTTATGTACAATTTTTGCGTAAGGGATAGGGGTTGTCTACCAGGGGACCGTACAAGATGCTGTAGAGTGCCTAATTACACAGATTCGGCACATTTCTGCACAAATTTGGCAACACAGGAGAAGATGTCGATTTATCGGTCTGCGCAGAAAAAAAAGAATGGCTGAAATAATGCGCACGGAAAAAATTGGGTTGTCCAAAATGCATTCTCACGAACCCCTAACTCGAAGTTTTCTGATTCTCTTCGCCCTTCGATCGACCCACCCTCAGGTTTGTTTAACAGAAGTTTTGCTTTGACATAAGTACTTAAATAGTATTTTTTCTTACTCTAATTAACTTGTTGAAAGGGTGACCTCAAAATCTTTGGATTTGAGAAGTTTCTTATAAATTTCAAAATACATAACTCTGACATTTGTATGCTTCCTTCACTGTCAAAAATTTAATGTAGATTTTACATATCATACATCACCTCTTTTCATTGTAATCTAATTTGAACATTTTTATAAATATTTCAGCATCCTCCAGGAATTCTAGCAGTTGCTTGTGCTGGGGTATACGGTAAAAAAAATAAAAAAAAAAAAAAAAAAAAAAAAAAAAAAAAAAAGAAAAAAACAGATAGGAACCGCTTCTTCTGCTGCCGTTTCTGCTACCAGTGCTCTGCATTCCAGCTACAGCAACGCATCGCAGCAACAGGTATGACAGCCCCAGCAAGCGCCGCATTACAGCAGTTATCAGCAGTTAATTGGAATTTGAAATCATCATTGTTGGTTCCCCCCGTCCCCCACCATATCCGCATTTTATGTGTTCAATTAACCCCAACCCTCTGACGGCAGTTATCGGTAATCATGACATGAATATTGCCAAAGTGTACTGCTGGGCACTACTGCATGTGTACACCAAAGTGAGCAATCTGACTGTGTATCTAAAAAGTTGGTCCTCCATAGTCCACCAGGAGTACACATGAATACCCTATTACATGGTATACACCAAAGTAAAGAATCTTGTTGTGTTCTTCTCTATAGTAGGTATTCCATAGTCACACCAGAAGTACACTGGAGTACCACTATAATGGTGTATAACCAAAATGAGGAATCTGGCTGTTTATCTAAATAGTGGGTACTCCATAGTCACATCCGAGTACACCTTGAGTACCTACTATATGGTATACATAGTACTCTTAGTATTCCCTTTGTCACCCTGAAGTGCACCTCAAATGGTTAGTACGTGTGGAATGTTGCTTGTGTATCCAAAAGGTTGTTGCTCTAATCACTCAGGTGTTCACATGGAGCCAATTATATTTTATTTTTTGCTGGTCAAATGAAATCAAGTCAACTTGAAATGTTTTTGCATTTAAATAACTGTCCTTACCTTCGCTGGTATTTTGTGTGTGTTCTCGCTTTCAATGGCGACAGGCAGGTCCCTCGGAGAAGGCCTTCAGCACCTAATTTCAGCCAGCAGTCACTATCAGCTACTCAGCAGCCCGGCCTGCACATGGCAGATATTACTTACTCCATCTAACCTTCATCTTCCCTCCCCACATATCTTTCGTCCGTCTGTTTATGGTCTTCCGTAACAACACCAAGGTCAGAATACCCTTAGCCCTAACAAGGCGTGCCATAATTTTGTGACAACCTACAGTTATATATGTACCACAATGTACCACGCTTTCCTCTTTAACACCCTCTGCCATAAGACCCAAAATACCACAAAATTTGAATGTGAGTCCTGAAACTGTTGCAACTATACTGTGTCCGTATAGATGAACATGACCTTTGATAAAGTACTTGAGATAACACAAGGAAAGGCCAAGGTCATAATGCAATACTATGGTAAACATACTAAGTAATCTATAGTGTATTTTTGTAACAACTTGTAGATTTTCCTCGACAAATGTGATAGAATATAAGTAGCAAAAGAATGGGGGTCATGTTCCACCTTAACACTGGACAGGGATTAATACCACAGAATTTACACCACAGTGTGGGTTATTTTGTTATAAACCTTGTTTATGGTAAGACCCAAGAAAATGACTAGTCCACAATGATCTTAATTTTTGATTGCCATATGCTTTATTTAATTATTTTTATTATTGATCACATTATTTCAGAATTTGGAATGGACATGAGACAACCCCCCCTCGTGTGGACAGTTCTCACAACCACGCAAAGATTTGCCTGCTCATACTTAGACCAATTACTCATATTGACCTAGGTGTGATGTTTTCCTCCTTGCTCACACGTCCCACATATCTTGTGTTTCATTACTGTCCATCAAATTATAATCATATGAAATGACATCAATTATTTCAACACAACAATTTCATAGAGTTCAAAATTAGTCTCAGTCTCATCTAGAAGTTAAATGACCTTGAAGTTCAATGGCTACAACACTGTGCATGAACCTAACAACAGTTCCATTACTAGGAGCATCCTGAAGATAAACATTTTCTATACCCTGTTTCACCCTCTCATTGTAGTAGAGCGGAACGCGCAAGCACTAGCCCACAACCCATAGTTTTTGTGCATATTCACAAGCGCGAACAAAGATGGCACACAAAACTCACATGATGCTGCGTGTAAGTCTGGCAAGAACATGGTTTGTCTCAGATTTCTTATAAAAATGGGCATTTGAAATGTTTTCCTCATTTTTTTCATTTGTTTCTCTCTGTCTCTCTTTTTCTTTTCTCCTCTTTATCTCCTTTCTTCTCTCTTCCTCTCTTTGTTCCTCTGTGCAAAATTTTTCCTGCATGATGAAAATTTCCTGAAAATATTGAACTTAATTGGGGTCCTTTCTGTTTAGTGTTTTCTCATTGTTGCCAAGACGAATTCTTCATTCAACCTGTGGTTTAAAAGAAAAGTAATTTTCCATTTAGGACACTTAAGGTGCAACAAGTGATTTCACAATCAGGTGTCCCTTTGCCTGATGTAAAGCTGTCATCAGAAAATATCCCTCATCTAAAAGGATTAAACTGAGAAATGCCCTGTTACAAAATCTGAAATTTCTAATCTCGTATAGGAGCAAATACGAATTCAGCCTATGTTTTTGGTATTGTAAATATAGCAAATCAAACTCACCTTTTTTTCTCTTTTAAGACATTTCCTGTATCCAAATACAAAGCAAGAAATCCTATTGAGTGTCTAATCTATATGAAATTACTTACGCTGATGACACAATACTCTGGATTTCCTCTCCTATTTTGTCTCTTTTTTTCTCGCCACAGCCAAGCCTGGCAGTAGCAGCAGCGGCAGGACTAGCAGCAGGTGCCAATCAGTCCACCACATCTAACTTCAGTTATCCAGCCCTCGCTCAGCTCAGGCCAACCAGCCCCAGCAGAGGGTATTCACTGGTAACTGTTACGCAACTTACTGACACCTTTGATTTGTTGATGAGGATGTTTTCTTCCAAGTCACGTGAGTGGTGCGAAATAAGAGGTCTTTTTTAGATAATATAGTTTTTTTACACTGAGCGGTAAAGGATTGAATTTACAACCAATCATTATTTCTAGTTTTTATTATGTTACTCGGCCACTCTGACACATAAAATCACTCCTGTCCTCTTCAAATAACAGCATATGAGCATCTGTATTCACGTGTATAAGAAACTATCACTTTAACTTCCTTTTCATGTCCCTGTAAATTTAATAAACACGAAAACCGACAATTCTATGCATTAACAAAACAAAAGGAACAACAATCTTTGCTGTATAGTAACCAACTCATATGACCTGTCCTATCAAGGAGTTGGAGGTGAATGTCAATCCCATTTAGGTTTATATCATGCCTGCATATTGTGTAATGATTAAGACGTGGGGTTGAACTGAAGCCAAAATAAGTGCAATACAACACATATGGTTCAGAACTTCCCATTCAACTCATAGTGGGACAAGGTATATACACATGAAACGGTGCAGTATAACCCATTGAAACAGTTTGTCATGTAAATGCAAGAAAGTCCTACATGTAATAATAGCTGCCATTTGTTCGAAATTCCCATATCAAGCATACTGTTATGCTAATTCTTTGGTCAGTGGCTCTTGAAATGATTCTTCAAGCAACACTTGACAGCCACTGACTTGGAGCCATTGACTCAAGGCAGGGCTTCGAAATCTACTGGAAAGCCGCTCCCAGAAAAAAATTGGGAAAAAAACCAAACAAAAGAACCGTAAAAACGTTTGACCCTATTTGATCTTTTCTGGGTATCTGAATGCAAAGATCATAATTTATACCTTGAATTTTGTTTAAAAAAAAGTAAAGTTTTTGAAGGTTGTCAGCTATGAGCGAGGCTCTCGCCTTTGACTGTAGAAATTGGAGCGGTGAAATCCCTCTTGAACTTTGCACATGTGAGAATTAAGAACAGATATGTAAATACGCCGTTTATTTATGTGGCTCATTTTTGTCCCATTCGGGTGCATCAATGCCCTCATCAATTTTCTTGTTCCTAGTCTTAAAGTGTGCACTTGTCAAAATAAAAATTAAAATTTATTGATGTCGGCAAGGGGGGGGGGGGGTCCTCTTTTTGTACACAAATTTACTAGGATGTTTTTGTTGTTTTTTGAGACAAACACACAAACATTATTGAAATCGTCATCTTTGATTTGGCCAGCAATCCTCCAAGGTGTATTATGAGGCTAGGTAAACACTTTTCCCGAAACCATGCCAAACAGTCAATCCTCCATTTAATTTCCATGGAGGTCCAAGGCATACACAATTAACTCACACCTGACCCCAATCCAGCTTGTGGCTATGTCTTTGAGTGTGTTTAAGGACAAGGTTTTGTTGTTTCAAGCCTTTTATAGCTGGTTCATAATGTCAATACTTACTTACAAAGAGTTTATCTACTGTTGAAAAGAATGCATCTGCATCCCATGTTGACATAATTGAAGAGGACAAAAGAGTTGCTTGCTATTATGTTAATAATACTATAGTGCACATGTAAGAATAACCCGTCAACTATTTATATATTATGTAACTGGTTCATAAAGGCTTGAACTTGCAACAATACACTAGCCCTCACGTAATCTACAACTCTGGTATATGGGTCATGTTGGTATTCTGTGTAATTGCTTTCGACATTCCACGAAATAAATTTAGTAAACAAATATGTTTTCGCTCAATGAGATAACTTTGATTGGTATTTCTTGGAGAAAAAATTGTTTGCCTACCTTACAATGTCCCTCCCTGGAGGATTCTGACCTAAATCACGATGGCAATCCTATTTTTGTGTTTTTGTTCAAAACACAAAACTCCTATTGACTTTGTGTACAACTAAGCTCACAGAGGCCCCGTTGCCCGACATCCAAATGAATTTTAATTATGGTGGAGGTTATTATTTTGACAAGTTGCACACTTTAAACAAGAGCAAGAAAATTGATTGACATAGGGGCATTTTGATGTACCCGGGGTTTTGTCCAGTGTCAAGTTTTAACATATTCCCAGTTACGTTTATTAATTTTTTTTGTTCACAAGCTTGTGTGAAAGGTGTAATGCCAAATTTTGGCGAGCGAGTCCTGGTTGAGGCGGCATACAATCCCAACATGCCTTTCAAATGGAATGCCACTCGTGTACAGGTTTTACCCAATCAGTAGTGGTGCAGTTATTGTGTCTCTGAAAGAGGGCACATAGGGAGTTCTTTTGTGTGTGTATCGCCTATGTATTTGCTTTAACTGATTTGAAACTACTTGTTTACTCTAGGTTGGTAAACATCCAATTTGGATGCCTCTAAGGAAATTTTTTCTACTCTAATTGTCTACTGTTTTCCACTTGTACATATTTTTCATGGCACTTGCCTGAATGGTCCCAGGGTAGTGCCCCACAGTTTTTCCCTCTCACAAGTGGTCAAAGGTAATCTAAATCTTAGCTGGTCATGGCCCCAAAATGGTCAGAATTATCAATTGCGTGGTGCACCTATTCCACCTAAGGCACACTGCATTTTTGCACAACTGAAAAAGGTTCTGCGCGAGTTCCATATGCCTCTAGAATTATTTATTTCGGGTAAAATGTAAGGGTTAGTCAGGAAGTAAATAATAATCATGGATATTATAAACCCCAAAGTAGTAGTGGTAGTAGTATGCCTAAATCAAGTTTAATCGGTTTTGTCCCCTGCTAATGGGGTGGCCGGATTCACCTCCTTCACAGCAATACTGCTGTGTTAGGATTTATTGGACAAAAGATAATGACCGAATGCCCTTCTGACCTCAATGTCTGAATGGCCTTGTAGGTATATCTTTTTTAGTTCTATCATGGTAACCAGCTACCTTCCTCATTGGATTTTGGTTAGAAACCCAATGGGGTGACGTTTTAGCTGCTGACAACCCGGCCTGGGACAGGTAGTACCTGGTTACCAGGACAGTAACAGGCCCTCAAGAAAAACCTGACCTGATAGGAGGTCGCTCTTAATCTTAAGGATTGCAGTGTCATTAAAACATTCATATAATGATTTGCTTGATATTTTGCCTGCACGCTTTTCTTTTGAAAGATCTTTAAAAAAAGTTTAGATTACACTCGATGCGCCTTTTAGGGCGCACTGTGCTACAACATTAAAATGACTAACCCAGTGAAACGTAGGAATTGTAACATTGTAGTGTACTATCATTAATTTTTTCAAAGACAATGAAATATTCTGAATTCATACAATGGGCCTTTATTTATTGTTATTGTATTTTTATAACCACTTTTTCCAGACCTTTAGCAATAGACAAACTTTGGACTGAGTAGTGCTGAAGAGTTGGATATTTTTGTTTAAATTTATTTTCTGTTTCCCCATAATATGCATTTCAATAATGTTTTTTGGGCTGCAAATGTCCCAAAACAATTATGTTGGTTTATCAAGATTCCTCTCCGATTATTTTTTACTAAGATTTATGTACGAGTTTTAGCTGTTGACTATCGTAATTGACCCAATAATATATGAAAAAGTTTGTGCATTAACATCAAATGGAGATAGTTGGTATTTGTTTTCTCGTTGTGATTTTTTAAAAGTACCCAAATGTGTTTATTTGGGTGATAATTTATCAACAATTTTCAAAATTCACCCAAACTTTAATAAAAAGTTTGGTGCTTTTACCAACTCCCAACATTGTTTATCTTCAACAATTTAGGCTTGGTGAGATTACATCAAGCAACTGATTTTAGACCTTAATAGTGCTCAATAATATTTTTTTCATGTTGCCATTCCTATATTAACAACTACTACAGTTTTATCTCAATATCAGAGGAGGGCATAAGGGTTATCAGGGTTTCATCTACTCATGAAAGTTATCCAAGGTTTAGTTAAAATCAAAATTAATGATTAACTTGTGCTGGGACGCTTGATACTGAAGTGGCATTGCCTGCACTATTGCTGCCGGGACTCAAATGTGTCTGCTCTCTTTCCTTGGGTACTAAGCTTTAAGGGTTCAGATAAGAGGCATAGTTGACCACACAGTCTGACTTTCTTCGCCGGCCTGGTTACTGGTACTGGTATCCTGGTAATAATACCACCTGTTCCATTGTCTCATCTAAACTGTCCCCTCCCCCCATTTGTTTTTCTCAAGAGACCCGATAAGGAGGGTAGCTGGTTACCCTGGTAGAACTAAAAAGAAGATCTACCTATAAAGGGCGTTGGCTCTGTGAGAGCTAATGCGGCCATCCAGCACATTGACGTCAAGGACGGGCATCTGTCATTAACTTTTGCTCCAAATATTTCAATATTGCTGTGAATGTGATGTGAAATCTGGCCACCCCACCCTTAAATCCATCCTAGCAATGGACAGTTTTGCTCATACTAAAGTTTATGTTCGAGACCTCTCGAATTTGCAACTTTTTCCTTCCTCTCTTCGCTCATATCTTTCCTCCATCTCTTGAAATTGAATGTGGGCCACAGGGTTAATTAATCAAAAAATTGAGACAAATGGAAATTATTGTTGTTTGATGAGTTTCATGCATTAATGTCTACTATGAAAGTTATGTACTTCTGAATATAGTCCTTATTTAGCTTTGGTGCCAAGAAAACCATGCCCAAAAGCAACTATTGTATAATCCAAAGTGAGGGTGGCTACTTGAAAGTTATTCATGGCATCTATTTTTGCAACTGCCCACATAAATTTCCCAAACGATTTAGCACTCCCAACTTGGTACAGTATTGGCACTGCAAGTTACGCATATTAGATACACATACAACCGGTTTTCTTATAGAATTTGTTTCATGCACAATGGCATCAAAGCCTACAGCTGCTCAGAAGAAGGAGAGTTTCAAAGAAATTTTCTGTACATGCTCTATCTGTGCAGAACCCTATGACAATGCTGAACATGTGGCTAAATGCCTACCATGTTTACATTCCTTTTGTAAGTTATGTCTGCACACCACGCTGGTGACAGGGCAGTGTTTGACTGCCCTAAATGTCCGTCGGACTGTACGACTTGTGGCCCGAGGACAACTGGACACCCTTTCCCAATAACTTTATCGTCGAGACCTTACAGAGTATAAGAAATTTTTCCACCTCTCGTGATCTGTGAAATTGTGATGAAGGTGGCATGCTTTCCTTTTGTCATGATTGTGGCTGTTTTGTATGTCAGAGGTGCATGGATGGACACCAGCGAATGCGGCCTCTGCGTTCACACACGCTGTCTACCATGGCCGAGCTTCAGGAAAAGAAACGCAATCCCATGATGCAACATCAGCACAAAATGTGCAAAACATCCCAAGCAGAACTGACACTCTACTGTCAAGACGACACATGCAAGGTACCGGCCTGTGCTACTTGTGCCCATGTAGATCATCGGGGTCATGACCTTGTCTACGTTGAGGCTGCTATGGAGAAGATTGGTCAAAAACTTCAACGAAGATCTGTCAAAGTCCGGAACAAAGCGAGAGTTTTGAGGGCCAATCTAAACTTTCTGTGAAGCAGCACTGTCAAAGCTGGATATGAACTATAACCAGAGAGTAAAAGAAATGCAAGGCACAGTTCAAGAACTAATCACATGACTAGACTTACGCTATAAGGAAGCTAGTGTACAGTTCGGAGCATCTGTTTGAAAGCGAGAAGAAAAGACTTGAAGAGAAGATCAAAGCATTGGAGGTGTTTCTTCCAGATGTCCAGTGACTGTGACTTCACAGACACCGCATTGTTCCAATGAGTCATCCAGTGCAGCTGTCAGAGCCAGTAGTCAAATCATGCAGCGACTCTCGGAGTACAGAACATGCAGGTACCTGAAGCAGATTTGAAAGTGAAAGGGTTTGTCCACCGACAATCATCAACAAGGCTATGGGACAGTTCCAAGAGTCCATCAAGAATCTTGTGAACTTTAGCTTGATAGTTTCACCACCAAAACCATAATTCTCAGAAGCCATTCAAACTGCATCTTCAGCTCTGCTCCCAAGTCCAAGCGTACCCAAAACTGCCCCCCGAGAAGGTCCTGAAGACAACCTCCAAACCATCATCTGCTGATCCAAATCACTGCTCAGTAGAACTGATAAAAACCCATGAGGAAAGGAAAAGTATGTAAAGCCATAGTCAATGCATTTGATGCAGACAAGCAGCCAATCCAGAAGGGTGGGGCAGATGTGAGGCTACATTCAAGTGGTCCCTATCCATGATAGATGGACTACATGTCCAGTGAAGACAATGGCGATGGCACTTATACCATCACTTATATGCCTTATGTTTGGAGCAAATGACCTGTCAATTTGGATTAATGATAAGCCAATGCAAGGCAGTCCATTTGTAGTGTATACCCATTCCAAGAAATTAATAAAATTTTTACTTTTTTTATTTTTTTTTAAGACACATTTTTTTTCTCAATTGAACCGTTTTCCAGACCCCCCGTTACCATGATTGTTAAGGTTAGATGTGCTCCATGTTAACTGAACATTGTTGAGTGGCATTGTTCTCAAAAGAAGCTCTGTTAGTTTAGCTGCCCGTTAACAGCAGTGATGGCGACAAAGAGTGTCATTGGAATTGAATAAGTTTTTAACTGTGGCTTAAATTAAATGGTGACGTATAAAAAAACTTTACCCCAAAATGAAAGTGAGCTTTTCCACTTTTTTAAAATAGATATCTGTGGATTTTATTTTATCATAAAAAGTAACAAAAAACTAAAAAATTAAAAAATTGTTCATTTTGGTTTGATGCGTTCTCAACATAGGGTCCACTGGAACAATAAGTCAGCAAACAGACTGTCCATGGAGCATCATTTTTCTTAGCATGGAATCCCCAATGCCAAATCGGAGCAGATGTGTCCCCCCCCCCCTGCCTGACACAAGACAGAAACTGGTATTTAGCACAAACTGCAGAGCGGGAAAAGGGGCGATGAAGGAGGGAATGATAAGGTACACATAATTGTTTTGTAATTTTTTTTATTTTCTCTTCAGACTTTCTCAATCTGTTTTTTTTTTGAAATCTTAATTTTAAAAAAAGAAAAATATAAAAGTATAAACCTCGCTGGCAGTAATAGTCTATTAATCAGATTGAGATACCAGTATTGCCCTTCTTGAATTTCCAAAATTGCTTAGTAGGCCTATATCTCACAAATTCTTAAAAGTGGCAGAGACCTGTAATAAAAAGCTTGGCCAAACAGTCCTGTTATTCTACAAATACTACTTGGTAGAGGGAACTTAGGCACACTTATTTGCCCGAGGTAATGGCTATGGCCTATCACCACGAACCCGAAGGGTGAGGGGAGATAGGCCCGTAGCCAGTACGAGTGAAATAGTGTGCCCTATTTCACCCATATTAACCATGTAGTTTTGTTTTATTACCCTCACTGTGACTCTGGAGACGAGGTTGTAGGCAACCGTTCAATCTATTTCCCTAGGGAAATAGCACGCGTAATAGGAATCAGCCAACTGAAATGGCATGGATTGTGGTCATGAACTAGTTATGAGGTGTTAATAACATGACTATTTGCTTTCTATGTGAAGATGAAAGATTTATTAAAGTTTTCACTTAAAATCTTTTGGTGTGCTTATTTCTTTTGTACTGCTCTGTTTCTTCAATAATAACATAGGCATTAAAAAAGGTTATTGGCTTCACAACGCCATCCCCACAAAATAGAGTGTTTAGATTGTAATATTCAGTTGTTAGATTGTAATATTCCCCATAGCAGCTGCCCAGATTTCGCTTGGGTCGATGAGGCAATTGAAATATCTTGCCTAGGGACACAAACACTGTGGTCAATGTGTTTGTGCCTCTAGGCAAGATACTTAATCTCAATTGCCTTGTCGACCCAAGCGAAAACTGGGGAGCTGCTATGGGGAATATTATAATCTAAGTGCTGATAAGCTTGTGCGCTTGTAAGGCATGTCTTTGAGCAGCCACCTAGATGAAGCAAATGATTGTGATGATTTCTTGAAGGTGGCATAATAAGGAGAAACTGGAATGCCTGTACCCATGTGTACCAAAGTTTTATCATCCATTGCATTTCATCGAGAACACAAAACAATGAATGCAAACTCCAGACTAACAGCTCTGGAATTTTAAGCAATTTGATCAGTTCCTGTCCAATTTAAAGTTGCAATATAAAATGGGTATTATGCACAGCATATAGATGCTATTTGAAGTTTTGCTACATTCACACATGCCTGTCAACGTTACGTAAGGGCTATGTCCTTTACATTCAAAGGATTATGTGCTTTTCTCACTGGGAAGTGAGAAGTCCTATCCTGTTATATATGAGCCATAAGAATTGGAAAAAATTAAGTAGAAGATTGTCTTGAATTATAATTTTGTTTAAAATGGGAATAAGGTATGTTATTTGAACCGGTACACACTCTATGACGAATTGAAACTGGCGATACCATTATTTTTGCATGGAAGAACTTTGTTTCCGGCTTCGTTCTTCCAATTAAGTAGTTTCAAATAATTGTAGAGAGAATTTACCGGTTCAAACAAAATCATACTGTTTTAAAAGGAATTCTATTGTATAGAACATTCTTAAATACTTGAGATCGTTTACGCAATTTCATTGGTTCCTAGCCGTGTGATATGAGACGATATCACACGGTACAACGCGTACCCGTCGGCGCGGTACGCATATGCACTGCTCGGGCCAATCAAATGCGCATGGTAACAATGGACTGATCATTTTTAAAAGATCGGTTAGTTCGTTGGATAAAAAATACCATGATTTTAGAAATATGTTATACTAACAGCTTCTTATTTTCTGGATAAGTGTTAAAGAATGAGAATAAAGGTATTGTTTTTAGTCTCTGCCGTGTGTCTATCATGTCATATCACATGGGCTACAGCACTATTTTAGCGTAAAAACAACTCGGCTGCGCCTCGTTGTTCTACTCAAAATAATGCTGTCACCTGTGTGATATGACACGATACACACATGGCAGAGGCTAAAAACAATACCTTTATTCTCCCAATATTTAGACAATACCATACACATGTGAATCCAAGAAGGTTGTAAGTGCAGTAGCTGCCATCTGATATATCTGTGTCCTGCCATGTATTAGGATGCTTCTAATTTATCTTTCCTTGAGTCAGTGGCTCTTGAAATGGTTCTTCAGGCAACTAAAGAACCATTTTAAGAGCCACTGACCAAAGACTTGACATACTTGTAATAGTATGTTTGATTGGAATTTCTGACAAATGGCAGCTATTGCACATATGACCCTGGCATTCACATGGTGATCTCTTCCAATCATTTTCTACTATTTTCAAACAGTTAAGAAGTGTGGATTTTGTACCATTTCTAGGCAAAACAAGTAAATTAAAAATAATGGCATTGCCAGTTTCAATTCATTGCAGGGAGAGAGAGTGTAGCAGTTAAAATTTTCACCATTATTTTAATTCTTTAACAGATTTATCGGGTAATCTGTAGCCCAATTTTTCAATCCTTTGGGAATAAATACAAAAAGATAGGCATCACCCATTGAGAAAAATTGAACAATCACAAGAGATAACAAATGTCCATAAAATGTGAAAATTCTTATTTACTTAACGCTGTCTATGGAAAATATCCCCATGTGAAAGGATTAAGTTAAGAATCATTTCCTTGGTACAAAAATTGTGAAATTTCTAATTTACTATAGGAGCAAATACTAAGTACTAATGCTTTTTGGGCTAAAATGAGTGTTAAAGCCAGGGTTTTTATGTGTTAAGAATAGGATTTTTTGTGGGATCACATGTCCTTATTGAAGTGAAATTTCCCAAAATTGATGCATTATGGGATTGACTCAATACACCCTCTGCCTTGCCCCATTATATCGGTAGTAAATTTCTATCCATTCCTGCACAGTCTCATTTATGTTTTTTAGCCTAAAATGAGAGTTTAAGTCAACACTGGTGTCGTAATTGTTATAAATGTTGTAACTTTACAGTTCATAGCTCATGGTCAAAGCAAGTTAAACCAGTCATGTTACTCACCAGTAGGACTTGGCTTCACTCTAGAAGAGCATATCGTAATTCCTATTTTGTTTTGCATACACAGGGTCAGCCATTGTTGAAAGGTCCCCCGGGTCTCGGAGCATCAGTTCTTAGTCAACAGCAAAGTTTGAATCCTGGACTTACAGCAGGGATACCTTCTTTGATGGGCCAACAGCTTGGACACAGCCCTATTAACCAAGGTACCAACAACATAGGAGGTATAAAAAAATATTTTTTTCACGTTGCACACCACGCATTTGTTGTTGTCAACTTCATTTTTATTTAGTTTTAGAAATTAGGTTTGTATGCTCATTATTGGTCCCCCGCCAACTTATGTTGGTGAAGGGGGACTATAGAAATGCTCCCCCTCCGTGTGTGCGTGTGTGTGTGTGTGTCCCACGCGATATCTTTGGAACTAAGCAAGTGTGGGTGTCCATCTTCGCAACATAGATGTATCTCGAGTACGCGCTGGGTGGGATCCGAAGTGGGTCATGTGTCATGGGTCAAAGGTCAAATGAGGTCAAAAATGTGGTAAAAATAAGGTTAAATTGCTATAAACCTTGTCAACACGATATCTTTTAATCTAAGCAAGTATGGTTGTCCATCTTTGCACCATATATGTCGCTTAAGTAGGCGGCGGATGAGTTCGGAGATGGGTCATGTGCTATGGGTCAAAGGTCAAAATGTGGTCAAAAATTGCTTTAAACCTTGTCAATTGTGGTAGGAAGATGAAACTCGGTGGGTGTGCCCAACATTCGGTGCCGAAAATTTTGAAGGTCATTTCAAGGTCATGTGGGGTCATTCAAGGTCAAATCCCTAAACATGTGGTAGGATGATGAAACTTGGTGGGTGCGGTCAATATTCAGTGCCAAAAATTTTTAAGGTTATTTCAAGGTCATGCGGGGTCATCCAAGGTCAAATCACTATGCATGGTTGTATGGTCATGAAACGTGGTGGGTGCAGTCAACATTTTATGCCACTTTTTTTCAAGGTCATTTCTTGTTTATCTGGGGTCCATTCACTGCAAATGGTTGTATGGTCATGAAACTTAATGGATGTGGTCAAAATTCAGTGCTGAAAATGTTGAAGGTCATTTCAAGGTCATGTGGGGCCATCCAAGGTCAAACAACTACAAATGGTTGTATGGTCATGGAACTTGGTGGGTGTAGTCAACATTGATACCAGAATGTTTCAAGGTCATCTGGGGCCATCCAAGATATTATTATCACAATCCTCCCTGTGATCTTTAAGTTATGTTACTTTTCCTCCTTTTAACTACCGCGACGAGCAGGGGACCTTTGTGGTTCGAGAACCGCCTTGTTTAAATTGGAGAACTCATAAAACTTTTTGAGTATTGCCTAGATTTTGTGTCATGAGTATGCTTGTTCACATGTTATTTCAGTATTGCAAAAACAGACTCCAAACCATGCATAACAAGGTTGTTAGATCCATTTTGTACAAAGGTCCTGTTTTCATATTAGTCAAAGGAATTTATGAAGATAGTCATACAGATAAAGCTAATGCTTTTATCATTTTCTACGGTACATTTCCAGATTTCTTCAATACTCTGTTGGGTCTTCATCTGTTCACAAAATTTACAGTACCAGGGGTAGCCCTTTTAATTTCATTGTTCCTAAAGTCTAAGGTCAGGCGAGCCACATCTTTTTCTTCACTGCTTCACTGCTAATACGACATTGGAACGTTTTCAGCATTTTAAAACCACAGTCAAAATTTAACATCTTGCTGAACAAAGTTGGCTAGTTGAGCAAAATCCTCACCATCATGATAAATATTAGGTTGTCATTTATTTTGGTATTTGTTTTTAATTTTGAGGATCTAACTTATTATTTTTCAGGTTAGATTAGGCGGTGGTAGCCAAGGAATTCCAATTTTAGACGTCATCATTGGTTTAACCTGTAAAAGCAAAATCTTGACAAAAAATGCTGATTGTTTGATAAGTTATTTCTTATTCCAAACCTTGGAGCTAAAGAATCAACTCCACTTTAAGGGTTATTTCTGAACTTGCATAGCGGACAAGGTCATATATGTGTCATGGTAACACCTATGGCAGACCCACATCAAAGCGCCTGAATTGGTATGTGGTTTGCATCTGTATTACTGTAATCTATCATTTTGGTGAGTTGCTATATTGAAAAAGGTTTGGCTGCCATCGTCTTAGTTAGATGTTTTAATATCTGCTGCCCCGTTTTGATTTTGGCTTCAAGGACCCAATGGAATTATTTTTTTTTTAATTGAAAGCTTTTTAGATAAACCTTGGTACTCATTGTTCTTGCTAAAAAAAACCCACACTTTTACAGTTTTTCTTTGTATATGTGTTTAAGCTGTCATTCATATGTTCCATACATTTATTATTTGGTGCTCTTTCCACATATTTTTACATTTGATACATGTATGACTTTAGTACTGAATTAAATTAATACATGTATCATGTGAAAATCAAAATCCTTATAAGGTATGTAAATGACCGGCATAGCAAGTTTATGAATTGTGCTTTATAACAATTGCCCCATTTCTAGGAAGAGCAAGTCTTTGTATGTATGTGTATCAGTCACTGTTGGAAATGTATATGACTCTGTACGTAACAGGTCAGGGTTTGCTCCAAGCGCCCTCAAGAGGTCCTACACTGGGTCCAGCAGGACGTAGAAGAGATACTCCAGGTAGCTACCAAACAAGGGACCGACGGGACGACAGGGACAGAGAGCGCGAAAGGGACAGGGAAATACGAGAACGCCAAGAACGCGATAGAGAAAGGGAGCGGGAGAGAACAGAAAGGCATCGCAGGGAACGCTCCCCGGTGAGGAGGAGATCAAGGGAGAGGTCACCAAGGAGGTCGCCAAGGAGGACCAAGAGATTGGTTCCAAGATATGCTGTCAGTATTGCCAAGACTTCACTTAGTATGTAAGTATTAGCTTTTAAAGATTGACTAAATTATTTATTACAAATTTATTGCTGTTAAAATGTGAGTTTTGCCCATTATGAACATTTTTCATTGCAAATTACAGATTGTGAAAGCATTAGTGGGATAGACATTTTTCTATTCCACATTTTTGTCTTGCCCTGAGCTGCGCTTGCTCAGAGCAAGACTAAGAAATCACTATTTCTGTATGTGTATACATGTATATAAGTCCGGTTTAAGTTTTGTAATTTGTTACCCAAATGCTTGGGCCAATTGCTGCCAGAAGAACCACTGGCCCAAGGTTCATATATGGTGTACTCTAATTGGGTGAGAGGTTGTGTGGGCCAATTAAAGAGCATTCTATGAAAATCTCCATTCGTTTTTCTGCTAAAAATCAAATGCCACGAACCCCAAACTTGGTCAGTATAAGCACTGACCCAAGCCACTTATGAGGTGTACTCCAATTGGGGTGAGAGGTCATGTGGGCCAATTAAAGGGGCATTCATTAAAAATCTTAGATCGCGACAAGGGGAAAGAAGTGTGGTTCGAGAAGATTAAGGCCAAAAAATAGCTTGTGTCTGCTTTTTTTGGCTAAAAAGCTATGTGCTGTGCTTTTTTGGCTTACAAAACAAGCTATGACTTAGGCAATTTTGTGTTTTTGTGTGTGTGAATTAGCGATGTGGTGTTTTAAGAAATACAATATGTGCCACTCCAATGTCCCTCTCTTCTATTTAAAAAAAAATGTGATGTAAACAAAATTGAACCACTTACCTTTAATGGAGAACTTGATTGAGTATATATAGGGCCTTCGCAAATGTACAGTACTATCTTTGTTTTTTATTGACATGGTTATTCCAGGTCTTCAAAATTAACATTGTGATATCCTTCCTCCAACAGACCCCAAGTAGACGTCATAGAGCTTCGCAAGCGCTACACCAACATGTACATTCCCAGTGACTTCTTCCTGAGCAACTTCAAGTGGTTGCAGGCATTTCCCTTGTTTCGCCCTCTGCAGCTAGGCAACCCCTGCACCTTTCACATCATGAATAAGGAGGTGGAACCACTCATAAAGCGAGAGAGTACACCAGAACCAGCCGATGCTAGTTATCTCTACAGTGCCAAGGTGGGTAGATGTTGATATTAACCCCTGGAGGTCTACCACTTATTGTCCCCGCCGAACGAAGTTCGGGAGGGGACTATAAAATGGGCTCCGTCCGTATGTCCGTCCGTCCGTCCGTCCGTATGTCCGTCCGTATGTCCGTGATAAAAATGTTAACCCTAGAACATTTAGGCATATCTTTTTTTCTGGATGAGCTAGAGTAGCCAAACTTTGGTATATTGTAGGAGGGGATACCACCTACTCACCATGTAATTCATTCCCCCAGGGTCCTCCCCTGGGTCTGTCAGGGGGTAGGGGAAAAAAGGTCAAGGGAAAAAGGTGAATATTGCACAGAAAAAAAAAAAAAAAAAAAAAAAACTAGGCAACCCCTGCACCTTTCACATCATGAATAAGGAGGTGGAACCACTCATAAAGCGAGAGAGTACACCAGAACCAGCCGATGCTAGTTATCTGTACAGTGCCAAGGTGGGTAGATGTTGATATTAACCCCTGGAGGTCTACCACTTATCTTACATTATCTCTGATTGGCTTATTATATGATATTGCGTGATATAATATCTGAGTAACCAATCAAAGTAGGTCTTCCATATATCTTACATTATCTCTGATTGGCTTATTATATGATATTGCGTGATATAATATCTGAGTAACCAATCAAAGTAGGTCTTCCATATATCTTACATTATCTCTGATTGGCTTATTATATGATATTGCGTGATATAATATCGTGAGTAACCAATCAAAGTAGGTCTTCCATATATATCAGTACAAATCTTGAAATTTTACTTGCAATGTCTCTTATCGGGGATCCTAAATAAATCTGGATAGGCTACTCGTTCAAGAGAGTGGAGGCATACTGCATGAAATCTGTAGCTTATCGATCGCCGGCTGTACATGGTGCTATAAATTTTATGCTACGTCATAATACATCATACTGCATAAATTAGGAGTCTATTAGGTAGCTTATCAAAAATGGTGGCACTATTACTATCGCTATCGAAATCATCTATGGGCATTTTGTACACAGTTTCACCCGCCTGCTCCTATTGGGTAAATGCATGCCTGTTTAGGTGGTTAAGGCTTTTCAATCTGAGCAGGCAACCAATAGACTTTGTGATCAGTCGCAGTCTGTAGACTTCAATTCAGCTATCAAATTTGTTATAATACTTCGGCAACTCTGACACATGCATCCCTGTTGTACCTCTTCAAATGACAGCACAGGCATCTATATGCTCATTCCCAGAGTGATCTGTGTAGAACAAGATTTTCCTCCAAGATTTCCCTTTAATTCTTATCTATTTTTTTGTCTAAAGGACAAAAATCTTCCTCCAAATATCAAAATTTCTTAGGTATGTCATTCCCAAATTCTCCACTTTTTCCAAGCATGCACAGGATATAGCTAAAGGCATAATAATTGTTTGAACTTAGCGTACTTACCTTAATTGCATTGATTTGCGCATTCACATTGTGTTTGCTTAGTTCAACTAATTTTCAGTGAACCACTAATCAAAATCGGTTGTCAAAACTGTGTCGCTATTTATCTTTTTTGTTTTATTCTGTGTTACTCATAATAAATGAGACTTTCTAGCAGCTGTGATGGTCCAAACCCAAGGTATCCATACTAAATCAAAACACCAAATTTGTTATAATCCAGACTGTGTTTATCCTTAAATAGGTTATGCTAATGGCTTCAGTGTCCCTCCCAGACCTATTCAAAAGCTGTTGTGGTCTAGGCGAGGACTCCTCGGATGCCCGCGACAACTTCAAGCACCCCACCCGTCTAATTCAGTTCCTCGTCGGCCAGAAAGGCAAAAATGAAGACATGGCTATCGGCGGGCCATGGTCCCCCTCTCTGGATGGACTAGACCCAGCCAATGACAGCAGTGTTCTGATTCGCACTGCTATTCGAACCACCAGGGCCCTGACTGGAATTGACCTGAGTTCATGCACTCATTGGTACGTATTGCCTTGCTTTGTCTGTATTTTGGTCGTTAAATTACCTTAAAATGATTTTAAAATATAAAAAAATAGCATTTATGCGTCAGGGAAGATATGGCAAAGGGGAGTATTATTCTGCTATCAGGGATATGTCCAGTACAACTACAACAAATTCTTTGTGTTTTAAGGTGTGTGTTCCGATTTTATCATATTATGTTTCCTAAAGCACATTTATATTCAATGAGTCAATGACGTCAACACAGTCACACAGATATTTCTCGAACAGATTTAAGTGCCAGCTTTAAATGCGCACGTCTGTATGCAACTGCTTTCAACCAGTGCTCGCGTTTTAATGCTGCAGCTAATGAATATTGCGCTGACGTCCACGACTCAGGAAAATAAATGCACTACTCAATAGGCAAGCCTGACCCTAAAATATGTCACCAAAAATATTTACGTCTAACATTCCTGGGGTATAAAAATACGAGTAATAAAGCACATTGTAGTGCTTCCATGGGAATAATGTATGGTTGACCATTCAAATGGTAATTTTTCCTTTATCTTTGAAGTTTTGAAGCTGAAATTTCAGGATGATAATTAGAGAAATATGGCCTTTCACATGATACCAAAATCGTCACTATTTCTGGTTAAATCAGGTACTCAATCCTGGCAAATGGAACACACACCTTTTAATGTCTCCTTTAATATCCTTACATCCAAAAGTGTATTCAGCCATCTATATTTGTGAGAAGTGTTTAAAAAAGGAAGGTGGGTCTGTTCAAAGTCCTTTTGAATCGTGGAGTTTTTTCTTTCAATAGTGTATTCATTCATTTTGAAAAATCCATCATGAAATTGTTTGAGATAAGGTCTGTCTGAATTTTGTAATCTTTGAAGATCTCTATACAAATCTGTTGAATTGGAAAGACCTCATTTATGGCTAGTGTGTGAATTAGTCTTTCAGTTGGCACTTTTTAATTCAACATACCTTCTTAGTGCAAAAATGGCTCAAGTTCATACTTGATATGCTTAAGTATTATAAAATGCCACTAGATGTACATATGTTGAGGTAAAAGGTCATTAAGATCACTATAGGGTCATTTGTCTCTTTTTTATGCATTTTTAACAGATACTTTAAAGGTGCATTCTGTGATTCTACCACCTTATCCATTATATCTCGCAAGATATCCTAGAGGAAAAAAAACTTATTCCCATAAATGGTTGTATCTCAGTGTCCCATAGACCCACAATGTTGTGATTTCTATCCGTTTACCGACAGAAAATACACTAATGCAAAATTTGTAGAGATGCAATTAAATTTCCTCAAATAAGAATAGGTCCACACATGCATCACTACGTTTAACAGTTCAGATGATATTAAAATTTCAATTTGGGTAAGTCGGGGGGTGGGGGGGGGGGGGGGGGGGGGGGGGGGAGGTTTTGAATTACAAAATGCCCCTTTAAAATTCTATGTACTAAACTTTACTGTCTGAGAACTTTCATATGCGTCAAGATTATTAACTGTAATGAGGTAGTCCTGAAGGTATATACAATTGAAGGTCAAAGGTCATGTTGTCATATTTGATTAAAATTTACTAGAATTGGGATGACCTATCACTTCAGCACTTAACTGAAATAAGGCAGTTGTTAAGTGGTTTGCCATTTGAGGTCAGAGGTCATACAGCTTGTTAGGGGTCACAAACTTAATGCATTTGTTGTGTACTTTAGTTAAAATTTGAAGTAATCAGAATCGCTGCCAAAGATAAAAAAAGGTGCATTTTGTGATCCCAGCACCTCATTTTTGTTTCCTTAAGAAAAAGTTATTTCTGAAATTTCAGGTGATTCTGTTGGTGCATTTTTATGAGTGAATTTTTGTCTAACAATGCCTCATAGGCCACTGTGTTGTAATTTCTTCAGGGGAATGAGCCTGTGGATCACAAAATGTCCCTTTTATTATCTACTTTAAATTGGACATTCTATTTTGGGACTAGAGTCCCCTGTTTTTTGTTAGTTTTGAAACTGTTTGACAACCCTGGCATTAACATAGACATTGGACCTACGTGTAAAGTGCTGTCTGTTTGTCTCTGTGTGTCTCTGTCTGTCTGTGTTCCTCTGTGGTTGATTTACTCAGCCCATACTTGCATTTTATATATTGATCTGTTGAAATTTTTCTATAAACTATTTTTTTTATTTAACATAGTGTGAACGACTATATTTTTACATAAAAAGGGCATTTATATCTTTAAATTAGATAAAAGTTTTTTAGAACAAAACAACAAATATTCTGCTAACTATTTCCAATTAACAAAAGCATAGATTTGATCACATACTGTTAACAGATTTGCCATACCAATAGTCCTTTTTCTGAATACTTTCATCTTCATTACGTGTATATCAAAATGTGCTGGCAAATCAGTGCTTCATAATTTGGCTTCTGAGCTTGCATGGTTCTGATGCCTAACTTTTTAACATTACCTAACTTATTAACATGTTACCTGATAACAATTAATGCAATCAACTCCATGATGAAGACCACCTTTCTTACAGTATCTCTGATTGGCTCATTACACAATCTATCCTTCTCAATAACCAATCCAAATAGACCTATTTATCTGTATGCACCTATGAGGTTTTCTTACCACGACTCTCATTGGCTAATTCATATAACCCAATAAATAACGTATGAATAACCGCATCAAATCGGCCGGTGGGGCCTATAGGCTGAAACGGTTGTTACCGTGAACTGGATCAGATGAACAACACTACGAAGTAAACTTTGATCTAAAAGGTTGAACATGTATGGTTCCTTAGTACCCTAGTGTGGGTGAAGTTTTATGACTGAAAAAAATGAGTAAACTTGGACTCTGTACTCTAGGATTGAGACTATAAATGACATCCTAGAATATAACTCAATAAGATTCCACAGATGAACTTGTTATTGCATTCAAGGTTTTTAATTTTTTTGGCTTGTTTCTCACATATTGAAAATTGTTTCATCAAATATTAACACATTTGGGTATTTGTGCCTGATGGGGAACAAAAAATGACAAATCCCACAAACATCATGTACATTGTATCTCTGTGAATTGCGCTTTGTGCCTCTTTCTCTCCCCTTTATCTCTTTTCATTGTATTATCCCACCGTCATCATCATTAATTTTTACCCTGTTATGGATCAGTCATGCTGCATTTAGTGTAGTACTTGTATTTGTGTTTTTTTATGTGTTTGCTTACACATCTGCACTATTTGTTTTTAAGGAGTCATGACAAACACTTCATGATGCAAATAAACACAAGTGCTAGAACCATTCTTTCTTGCTTTACTGCTTTACATCATCAGCTCCCTCAATCCTTCTCTAATACTTCAAGACATTGTAGAGTCATATAAGGTGGATCGCTTATATGTGATATTTGTATTGTGTTTCAAAATGATTGTTTTATCTGTACTAATATTTCTGCATGCACTGCAATTTAATGTGAATGTAGTGTTTAGTAGTTGCCAGTCCTCCACCCAAGTAACTCATCAACATCTACATACCTGTAACTTTCAAATCAAATTGGCCTAAGAAAATTCTTGTGAACAAGTTTTGGATGTCTTAAAACAACCAAATCATGTTCACAATTTTGAGAATTCCTGTGTCGCCTACGTATTGTAAGAAGACACAAATCACTTTTCCAGTGTCGTCGGGGTGGGGTGGCTAAGGTAACAGTTGTCAATAGCCATTTGGACAAAACACTTACAGTGTAATATAAGAGATGGTAAAAGCACAAGAACTAGGTAGATGTTGACACCCGTGTTTAGATTTTTTAGGTCGCGTTGCTAACCTATTCAGTAACGCAGGCGTTTCGCTTCTGGTTTATGTAGAATTCTGTGTTACGAGGTACAGACATTGTGGTTGGGCTATTTGCATCTTTCGAGCATGTTTCAAATTAGCCCCTATATTGACCTTTGATATAAAAGCTATCTATAGATAACTTCGGTTCATCATCAGAGCCAGCATATCTTGCATATTTTCATAAGAGACTAAACAAAAATGTCACAGCTTACTCTTAAAGGGGATGGCCCGATTTAAGGATATGAAGTTTTCATCTTAATAGATTGGCCTTCACTCCAAAACCCCATCTCTAAAGTTTCGCAACGATATTTCAATCCGATTTGATGCGAGAGCTAAAACATGATTGTTTGTTTGTTTGTTTTATTTCTTCTTTAAACTGGGTAGCTTATTCAGTGGACGATACAAGATGTCCTCTGTTCTTCCATAAGGCCCAGTGATTTTGTAAGGCCCATAGAGTACTGTGTAAAATTAATATTGGTCGACCAAAATGGGGCACATTTTTGCTCATAACTTCCAAATCAAATATTCTTTGGCTCCAAGATTTCACAGGGTAAATGAGAAAAATAGTAGCTTTCTTTGATACCAAAATGTTGACCACTTCCGGTAAAATCTGGGGCTTCTGGGGACGAGGCTATTAGCGATCGGGCCATGGACCTTTAAACTAGCACTTAAGCCATTTTTTTTTTTTGAAACTGCGGTTTTAGCAATTTTAGTTGCTAAAATTATTTGACTTACCTCACACACACACAAAAAAGACCTTTTTGTGACCATAGTCGATTTTGCTATGGAAAAGGAGAAATGCAAGCCAGAATAGTGGCAGTGCGAGTTGTTGTTTTTGTTTAATCAAGTTAGACAAATATGCATATGCGTATGTTAATAATCATGATACATCCCCCAAATATGACGATACGTAAACCAAATATGGTTGTCCTCAAAACTATGATATTGAATTGCATATGCTCATATGCCATTTTAGGAGAATCCTCTTTTCTTTCATATATAAGTCATTGACCTTGTAAGCATTAGGGTGCAAGCATGTCATTGAAGACCCCTCACTGAGACCTGCCATAATAGGGTCAAAGGTCAACATAGGGTCAAGGGTCAAAATAGAGTCACAGATCAAAATAGGGTCAC
>JAMKCH010085279.1:0-69743 GCA_023653785.1 Ophioderma brevispina
CTACAGTGACCCACACTATTTGTAATTATTTGACCTTGATGACCCGACTTGACCCTGATAACCTACTTGACCTTTGAACACCTTTCGCAATTTTCGGTTTAGAAATGTCACCAACTTCACAAAGTTTTATGACCTAACTACATATTGAGTGAGTTGACCTCGAATGACCCCACATGACCTTGAAATGACTTTCAAATTTTTCGGCACTGAATGTTGACCACACCCCCAAGTTCGCATCCTACCACATACTTAGTGATTTGACCTCGAATGACCCCACATGACCTTGAAATGACTTTCAAATTTTTCGGCACTGAATGTTGACCACACCCACCAAGTTTCATCATCCTGCCACAATTGACAAGGTTTATACCATTATCACCATTTATGACTGCATTTGACCTTTGTCCCATGCCACATACCCCACCGCCGAACTCATCCACCGACTACTTGAGTGACATCCATGGTGCAAAGAGAACACCCTACTTGCTTATATCAAAAGATATCGTGTTTACAAGTTAATAGCAATATAACACTATTTTTACCACATTTGACCCTATTTTCGACTATATTTGACCTTTGATCCATGCCACATGACCCACCTCCAAACTCATCCACCGCCTATTTGGGTGACACCTATGGTGCGAAGATGGACACCCATACTTGCTTTGATCCAAAGATATCGTGTTTACAAGGCTTATAACAAAATAACCCTATTTTTGACCAGATTTGACCCTTGACCTACGTCACATGACCCATTTTGCATCCCAGCCACCGCCTACTTGAGATGCATCTATGTTGCGAACATGGGAATCCCCACACGTGCTTAGATCCAAAGATATTGCATGGGACGCACACACACACACACACGCGCGCACACACACACACAACGCGGATTGCAGGGCATAATTTCTATAGTCCCCCTTTGCCAACTAAAGTTGGCGGGGGACCAACTAAACATTCACTGATAATTATACTGATGCGCATTTCATGAGATTTTCCACGGTTTACGATTCGAAAATTTAGGCAAAACTACAACAAGATATTCTGATATGTGCCCCCAACTTTGATTACCTTCTCCAAGCAACTGCTGTGTCTGAACATCTTGAAAAACAAGGCCAGTAGAAATGTCCCAACATGAGCATAGTGGATAAGAGCGCTGTGTTAGGCTGGTATTTTAATGGCTTGGGTATAGAGAGTCAACACTTCCCAGGTACGCTTCAGTTACATTAAACAATGTACCGTGGATGTTGTAGGTGCTAGGAAACCCAAAACTGTCTCAAACACTGTCACATACGTGGTTGCTTCTTCTTCCCACATCGTTGTTTTGTGATCCACATTGATTCAGTTGTGTATGGTACTTGCTGTAACAGTAGTCCTCCTTCAGGGGTGATAGACAAATATCTGCAAAAGAACAGCAAGAAGTATTTATCATCTGGCTCAGTCGGTTGTAAAAGGTAACATGCAATGTGGCAACCCAGAGGGTGCTTTACACCAATCCCATAATGCATTGCAGTGTGCCTATACTATACCAACATTTGTCAGTACTTGGAGTAAAATGTACATGAAGTTATTAAGAACCACTAGACATTTCATAATCATGACTCGTGTAAAAGTCAGGGTTTTCTTTGTTCAGAATAGGATTTTTGTGGGATCACATGACCTTATTAAGGTAAAATTTCCCAAAACTAGTGCAGTGTGGGAGGACTTTGACAGTTGACACACGTACCAAGTCAGGGCCCGCTTAGGGATAAGCCACATCCCCTATCCTTAGGTTGCCAAATTCGTCAGGGTGTCACTTTAGTACAGTGGCGTGCCCAGGATCTTTAAGGGCACAAGACAAAATAAATCCCCCCACTCCGGAGTCAGTGGGGGATGTGCAATGTACTGACCCCGCCAAAAAAAAATCTGAATCACATCGCTCCAAAGGTGCCCCAAATTTTTAGGGAGTCACATCAAAAATCTGAATAGCCGTGAGGGAGAGGGGGTTTCACCATCAACCTACATCAACTTAGCCCATGTATCAGCATGTATTTACAACTTGTATTTTTGTAAGGCTTTGTCTGCAAGTTAATTCATGCATACACACCCTCATCAAAACTTGAGCTTTTGAAAAAATGTTAACAGAACAAAATTCCCCTGAATTAATCTTTTCCCCAACTGGCAAACCAAACTTGGGGGCATGTCCCCCCTTGCACACTACCTTAGTACTACAGGATTTCACTTCTATGTTTCACAATCAATACCAAATGGGAGAGTGTCTTCACTTTGCAAACTGATAATTAATAGTGTATGCGCAACACAATATGATTGTTGCAATACATGTTTTTGACTACTATGACAGCTTGCATGAGTTGTTTACAGCACATGGGGAAGAAGTTAAAACTACAGCATGGTACAACTGCGGATAAGAGTGAAGCAATGGTATTTATTCACTCTCCAAGTTTAAAGTTTTTTTTTCATTAATAGGTGTAGTAAAACATATACAACAAGGTTTATTTTAAGTAAATAGTGCAAAATAATGTCCTTAAATTGCAGTTGAATGATAGAGACTACCTCCTGAAAAGCAGTTAAGGGAAAACTGTTTTGCACTTCTTCCCCTCAAATCATGTTCTATTTGTATACTACCTACTGTAGCTATATACCCTTATCTTATATAATAATATTGGTAAATTGATCTGATTACATAGAAGCACAAAAGAGTTTGTTTGTTCGTTCGTTTGTGGAAGGGTAAAATCACAGTGGAAGATCCGTCTTTACACAGCTGATAGTTTCATCATCCAGGTTGATCAGGCCTGGAATTCCTATGGGACCGTGTAGGACCTATAGTATCTATGATGTGCTAATGGTTTGTGGCTCCCACAATCTTAGTTGTGAAAGTTCCACACCTATCTTGTGAAGGAAGTGCTTTGTACGGCCAATGCCAATTTTGAGTCTGTTGAGGTTGACTCATGCTTTCCTATGAAGGTCACAGCCTTTGGGCTTGCTGGATGGGCTGTCCACAAACTGCTTTGGGTTCAAGGTAAAGGATGACCATTGCTCAGACCATTTGTCATTGATCCAGGATGCTCATTAGGGATACTGTGACTGCAGTGTCATGGATTGGGTAGCAAAAGTGATTCCATGTTGATGGGGGATTAGGCTGCCAGGTTCAAAAGAGTTCAAATTAGTTTACAAATCTGTTAGACACGTCTGCCTGAAAAGTTTACATATTTTCAGGAGAGTAGGTATTCAGAACAGCACTCACCTTATGGATCTTCTTGAAGACTTCTTTCATGAAGACAATAGCAATGAGGAAAGCAAACACCTCTCAGTGAACCGAGTGAAGTAACGCACCAGAACACTTGCTTCCACTGCACAGGTTACTATGGTGATGAGAAAAAGCCAGACTCCAACCCAAAAGCGGAAGGGAAGGTACTCTACTCCACTTGTCTTGCAAAACTGTCAAAACAGTGCAACAACTTTGGTTAGAAGTGTTTTTTTGATGTGGTCATTACTTACCTAACTGCAGATGTACCCGGTTATGATTCAAGCATTCAATTCACCCACCCTCTTAGATTTGTTTCATTTTGGAACACATTTTGTCCAGTGGATAAGCGTCCGACCCGCACCCCAAAGGTTGTGATTTCAAGCCCCACTGAGGCCAATTGTGTTTCGCCCTTGAGTAAGGCGCTTTACCTCAATTACTCCTCTCTACCCGTGTAAAATGGGTACTGGCATTATTCAATGTCATGAAGGTAACAGACTCGCTGTCGAGGAGGTGTAGCGATCCCCCTACAGCAACATTATATGGTGGAGTCTGGCCCAATCGCTTCGAAAAGAATTGGGCACTCCGTTCCTGTGTACAACAGGTCCATCCCCTTTACCTTTACCTCGGAACATAGATATGCCTAGGAGAAAGAACCTAAAATTGAGGTTGCAAGTCTTTTTCAGTGTTTCATGACAGCAATTTGAAAATTGGGTTAAAAAAAAAAAAAAAAAAAAAATATATCACCAAAGTCATTAGGCAGGTTTAGAAGCCATGCCTGAGGTGTATGTTTGTATTTCAAATGTGGAATTCTTTTGTTCATGGATCAATTGAACAAATTAGTTCCATGTTTGCATACAAGTAACAAATTCTTTATTTTTTTTACGTTTTTTATGATTTTTTAATTTTGGCCTTAGGGTATTGCCATAAATAACAAGATTTTGTTTCCTGGAGAATTTTAAATCAGAAATGGCAGATATTGCTTCAGGGTTACTTGAAAGACAAAAAACTCACACAATCTAATCTCACAGTGCACCTTTAACTTAAGGGGAATGGCCTAATTTAAGTATATAATGTTTTCATCTTGATGGAATGGCCTTCACCCTAAAACCCCATCTGTGAAGTTTTGCCCCGATATTTCAATCCATTTTGATATGAAAGCTAAAAGAACATGATTTTGTAAACCCCATAGACTACTGTTAAATTAATATGGTCAACCAAAATGTGTCATATTTTTGCTCAAACTAAACATCCTTTAGCTCAAAGATTTCACAGGGTATATGAGAAAAATAGTAGCTTCTTCTGATACCAAATGTTGACCACTTCCGGTAAAATTGGGGGTTCTGGGGACGAGGTTATTAGCGATCGGGCCATGGACCTTTAAGGTCCATTCATTCTCCACTGAACTGCAATGTGCACTGAAAATGGATAAAAGCCATCTCTGACTCACTAGACAGCAGCAGCACAGTTCAAATTGCATTGCACTGCTGCTATATATTGAGTCAGAGATGGTTTTTCACACATTGCCGTGCAGATGGTATTAATGGACCTTTAGTCTGGTTTTAAGTTTGATTATGTTTGAAATATCTCAGACTGTTGTTTCCTGGCGGGGAGGCAAGCTGCCCCCTCTGGCTCGAAAGAGCGGGACGATATGACCAAAATATGCATTTTCGTCCTCTTTTTTTTTTAGAATTTCGCCCAATTTCCTCTCATTTATCATATGCACAAATAAGTAAATTTGGCGATTGTCAACTACGCTCACACTTTGCGGTCAAATTCAACTTCACTGGAGCAACTGTCCCAGGACGACTTAAAATGTTTGGAAAATTTTGCCCATCTGGATCGCAGCACTCGTACACCACTGCTGTTTGTACATTACACATACAGATTTAGAGTGCTATACATCCATAACAGTGTCTCCTCAACACTAAGATGGACCAGTGACTCCTATGCTGGTCATAGGTTGGGCCTGAAACAAGGCAAATATAGTACCACATATAGCAGATCCCAGAAGCATTTCAGACCACCATGTAGTTTATTGTGCCTTGACCTCAAAAGTAGACCGATACAAAACATGGTTCATCATCTTAAGTTGGCTACAAGATTGTTCACGTACGGATTCAACCATGATTTACACTGGTTAACAGGAATTTAAGACTATCAGTGATTCACCCCAAGAGTCAAAATATTTGAAATTTGCTCATACTTACCACTTACTGTCTCAGTGATCGAGATCTCGATCAACATGTGGCATGTTTATAAAATGCGCTTGTGTACATACGGGTGTTAAGAGTGTAAGGATCTCTGCAGAATTCCTATAATGGATTTTTTCCACTGAAAATTGGAAGCAAACGAAATATTCAAGAAATCATCCTCTCAAATACGTATTTAAGTTCCGAACGGATTATGACTAACATTACCGATTTTGTCTTTATTAGGCTGTGTGGGTCTTATCACTTTGTGGTAGTAGATACCAATCTAGTTCCAGAAATTCAAATCTGATTTTTTTGATTTTTTTCATTTTTCTGATTTACAAATCACTGACTAGTGCCTTTACAATGATGGCAACCACATGTCCCGCATATTTTATCAGCAAAATGTGGCTTTACCCGCCTGAGGTGATAAAAATATGCAGACGCATCGGATGCTGAGGTGCTGTTTAAATCCAGACGCACAGACAGACAGAAACATGCACTACAAATCCATCCTTATGTGCCCTTTTTGCATATTACACACAAAGCCCATGATGCATGGTATTTCCATCACGTCTTACCATGATGCACCCACATGTCCGCACGCATATTTTTATCACGCAAGGGTGTCTTTGCCACCCGAGTGTATAAAAATACGTGGACACTCGGGTGATGAGCTGTTAGTTCCAACACCACAAACAGACAGAAACACTAATACCAAGCAATCCCATGTGCCTTCGTGCAGATGCCAAATAACAATTAGCATCATATTAACAATGTGTTTTATCTTGATTTTTAAACAAACTGCATTTTCTACTTCATACTAGAGCCTGACACTCGCATGCACCCATACCAAATTTGTTGGGAACAAGCCCATGGTTTTGATGACAGATGTGAATGACCCATATACGTTACTGCTATTGTAAATCAAAAAAAACCCAGTTATTGTATATCTTCAGGACAACATTTCCAGGCCACAAGCGAAAGATATGGCCTTTCATCTGTAATCAAATCTAAATACTTTGGTAATCAGCGAGGTCCTGAAGACAATAGGACACAACTGTATTTACTAGACCGGTATGGAATTGCACTGTAATGTAACTGCAACGTATTCTAATCATTTGTGCAATTTAGTTGTGGTTGAAAAATCTAGGGGGTTTTTTTTTTTTTTGACTATTTGTATGTCATGTATGTACTAAAATTATTCTATTCCGGGTTTCATTTGCCACAAGATGAAAAATTTTCAGTTGAATTTTTTAGACTTTCTTTCTAGCTGGAAGTACACAACAACAAAACCTTTATTTAGCATCTTTCAAACCACTTCTCACTTCAAACTGCCACATTCATTTGTGCCTATATATAAATATAACTAAGTAACAGCTGTTGTTTGGGGGGGGGAGGGTTTTTTTTACCACTCAACAATCCACCAAACGTGATACGGTGACATGCAGCAAAGAAAGGAATAATAGCGCAATAACGTGTGTTGGAGAGCATCTGTAAAGATCACTTATAAAGTGAGGATCAGCGTCGCTTCACGTCATTGATAACTGTCCTCCAAAAGGTACGCCATTGCGTACTAGGGGGTTGATTCTTTGCTTCTTCTTTGTTTTCTTGTGAGCAACAAGAGCTGAAGAATATATAAGAGTAGAAGATTAGATAAATTAGTCACATTCAACACAAGTAAAATTGGTAGCTTGGGAGTTAAAGGCCGACTCAGAGATTTCCTGAGGAGGGCGCCCTCATTTTAAAAAAAATCGGTTTTTTGTTCATTTACATAATGCTTGTCCATAACTAATCACCGTGTGAAATTGGGGGCTAAGCTTAAATCGAATTTCCTTCATATAGAAAATCACAACGTTGTTATAAATTCGCGGATCCGGAATTTTGTTATACACAGTATCCTATGGGATAAGACTACACACAAATGTTTTATTATCAAAACGAAAAATCCGATCATCTCAATATCGATTAAGCATTTTTAGGTTACTATCCTTTAGTTCTAGTTGACTATTGTTCATTATATCACAAAAATATATTTCGAAATCTCATGAGGTCAGCTTTAAATCAAAATCGCTATCACAAAGTATTGAAAATTCACAAGCTAGAACTTCACAAATGAACTTTTTATGTAACACACCCTTATATGGGAGGTTTTAACAGTTACCGTTTCGATTATATCACAGCTGTTTGAAAGTCTCATTTATTATGACAAAACAAGAATAACCCAGAAAATATCAATGGCGACACCCTTTTGACACTACTTTTTTTATTCTTTTACCACGGACTTTGTGCTGTTGTAAATTTTATTACATTTCCATTGTGGGCCAATATGATTTTTTTTAAAAATCTTTTTAACATGTTCTGGAGAATGGGCATATAGAGGGCGCTATAACCATACATCATGACCTTTAATAGGCCTATATGGCAATATTCCCACATGGAGTTTTTCTGATTTTTGCAAGTAATCGCTCTTGCATTCCCTACTTGTATCAATTTGCAATTGTGTCGCCACTGCTTAAAATGCTCAAAATAAAAGAGACTATTTGCATGGGTCAAACACTGTGTTATACGAGATCTTGGGATATCTTGAGAAATTCCTATGAAGAGTGTCGCCCATACTTAATCCCCCAGGGCACCTACCATCTATGATACATCGTTCTGATTGGCTCATTACAGGACATAACATGAGATAGCCCTCAGATTAACCAATAAAAAGGTGCTTCTACAGCTCTGTGTAACCATACCACCGTTCTTACAGTATCCGATATGCTCATTACATGACATTACCTCCCACATTACCTATCAAAATCGAGCTCAGATACGATAATAGGCGGTTAGTGCCCAGGGTTTTTTTCAAGTTTGATTGCCTCTGATTGCTTGAAGAGTCGCAAGTTTGATTCCTGGTACAATAATTGTTGCGATTTAGAGCACTATCGGTGATTTTACTAAATCAGAAACTTGAAAAAAATCATCAGAATCAATTTTGCCTGTTTGGTAACTAGTATCTTGGTATCCGTACATACCCGCAAGCGATAAGACAAAGGCAACGCTATAAGGATAAAATGGGATATTTAGTCATTACTCTCCGTACAGACACTTACTACACGCCTAAATAATCGAGATTTGTATCTTTTATCTTTGACTACTGCTGTTTCTTCTTTGTGTAAATTTTTCAACTGAAAAAATGACTTAGATCATTCTCAGATTAACCTTCACTTTTAAAGGTTCCAATTGGGGGGGTGGCGGGGTGTGGTGGTGGACCTAGCCTTGTCCCCAGAGTCCTAGTAGTCCATAACTTCCTCATCAGAATTTTATCCGTTCGTTGCACCATTAGTGATTAAATTTTCCCATAATCACATTGAAGGGGATGTCCCCCTGAATAGGATAAGGTATGTTTTCCGGGGCCCCGAAAAGCTGCACGTTAGACGTGTACTTCCCATTTCAAAATGGCCGCCATTGTTTTTGTAGACCCGTCCATTAATCTTTTCATTAAGATAGAATTCATCAATGCTCACGAACCAGTTTTTTTAACTGCCTGAAGGGGCTTAAACATCTAGGCGTGCAAATGGCGCCGCAAGAGGCGATATTTTTCTAATTGAACTTAAAATGGCAATTTGTCGAATTAAGAACTGTGTGATATTTTGGGGCTCAAAAGAATTTATGGCTTTATATTTTCGGAAAGAAAAAATAAGACACTCTCCCCCCCAATTATCCTACAATACCAAGGATAACAAGTTGTTTTTAAAGATGGTGGTGATTATATGCGCTCTAGGGTACGTTAATCGGACGAAAAGTCAGCCCTACCCATCTTTTCGACTTATTAACACCTTCTAATCATGACCCTAAATCTATTTTCAGAGTAAAATCCTAAGGGGGTATTGACTTGTCCTAAAGATTGCCGTTACTATAGCTGTTTACTATTTGGGCCATATAACGTAGTTTAAACTGACTCCCTAAAGTTTCATAAGAAGCACAACCGCTCATATCACTTGACCCATATATCATAATAAATGGGGTGTGGACATGTATTTAACGACTACCAGTGCGTCATAGATGTTTCCCATAAATAAAAAAATATTCTATGAAGAAGTGAAAAAGTTGTTTTTATGTATTTATGTAGAAGGAAAATTTAAATATGTGACTTAAATTTCTTTCGCGCACATCAAGTGCTATGTTTGTTTCTGACCTTGTCCACATGCTCCTTCCTCTCTTTCTACTACTGCCCAGATCAGCTTCCTTCCCAGCGGCAACTAGTGTGAAAGGATTGGTCTGCAAATTATCCAGAAGCCCGAGAGAAATATTGCGGGAAAATGTTATCAACAGTATTCGTATGGTTTCTTATTAGGTCGAAAAAGATGTGCACATGGTGTTTTTCGTTTTGATTTATGTCCCCCAGAGCATGAGTATAAAAGAGAAAAAAAGAAAACCACTGCATCATAGTTTATTAATCATGTCCGCAATACATCAAATGTCCATTGAATTCTATTTGTACTCCCACATATACTACTCGCTTTCTTACCCAATTTAATTCTATTTGGCAATTTTAGTCACCTTGACACAACATGCCTCCTACCGGCGGCCCACTTGGACACTAAATGTTTTAGCCCCCTTCGTAAGGTAGAACGTTATTTCGTAAATTATCCTAGAAACATTTCCATCTAATAATGAAAATAACATAGCAGTTTTTCATAAAACACTGTGCCATTTTGAAATAGCAGTATGCGCTAATGTTCAACTTTTGAATCCGGGCGGAAACATACCTAATCCTAGTCAGGGGGAACACCACCCCCTTCAAGGTGATATATTGGAAATTATCACCATGTGTGTGCAACAAACTCGAATTTTTAAGGCCCGTACAGCAACTGGCTTATGGACTATAGATTTTACCGGTAGTGGTCAAAAATTTTGTACATAAGCAGCTACCTTTTCTCATTTACCTGTGAAATCTTAGGGCCTAAAAAGATGTTTGGTTTGATGTTTGTAAAGCAAAAGATGTGCCCCCATTTCGGTCGAGCAATATTAATTTTACACATACTCTATTGGATTACAAAATCATGTTTTGAGCTCGCACAATCAAAACAGGTTGAAATATTGTGAAAAACTTTACAGATGGGGTTTTGGGTGAAGATGAAAACTTTCTAAACTTAATCGAGTCACCCTCTTAGCTATTCTGCAAATTTCAAATATTTGACTCTTTCGCGTAGATCCTGATAAAGTCTTAAGTGGTTTGCAAAAGTTAGGAATTGGTATAGCTCTATAGATTTAATATCTATAGAGCTGTATCCAGGATTTTCTCCCCCATGGTAATATTTGAAATTAGCAACCAACCATGAAAGAGCATTTCCTTTGGGGGAGGGCATAAAGCCATTGTCCCAAGAATAGAGACTAACAAAGCACATGTAAATTGCAATCAGTTTTAAAAAGAGTAGGGTGTTTTACATAAAAAAAAATCAAAACATGCATGCATGCAGTTGGTGTAAATTTATGCTGGCCAGCATGCTCATGTCCCCCCTAAATGTGGCTTTCTTGTGCGTGTTTTTTTCACTCATTTCTTTAATGCCCTAAAAACCTGACCACAGTCAAATGTTGAACTTCTTCACAATTGAACTATTAGATTAAACACACACCTCACTGCAAACACAATATTTTACAACCATCACAAACAAACTAAAACACCTCAATGACCTCTACTGTCCTTATTGAAGCACTCTGATGTTTCTTTACTGCTCTTATTTGTACAAATGCACCAAGTGTGCATTAGAATCGCAATGCAAAGCATAACATCTTAAACAAGTTTGCTAACACATTTATTTTAGCATCATTTTCAGCAATACATGGCAGTCCTTTATTCCATGGATATGCATTGTAAGCACTGCGCAATCATAACCATCAAATATTTTTGGGGCTGAAAAACTGAATTTTAATGATTAAATCTGATTATTTTAATAGTATAAAATAAAAAGTATGTCGTATCTTTATAATGCTCAGAGTGTCTCCTCAGCTGGCAAAACTTTCAAGTAATGGGCTTGGCTGCCCTTGCCATTATTTGGAATTTTGTGACCTCAACATATGATTTACCCATACATGACATTGCACTGCGCAGCAGCACCTTTTTATTTCTTAAAAATTAACCATGTCCAAAACCTTTTCCCTATCACAGCACTTAAAATTTCAAATCTCTCAAAACTTTGCATAAAGTACACTTGCCTATGTAGCACGAGCAAACATAGGAATAAAACAAGCCAACGGGGAATAGCTCGCCATTTTGAGCTGACGCATTCCCAAGCCGCATAACTTTCATATTGTCCCGGACCCGCCAATCCGATGGTAGATTGGACAACCCATCCATTACCTAATTCCATCCTCACGGGATGATACAGCGACTATTCTAGCCCCACCGAGACTGGGATTCGAACCCGGGAACCCCTCGGTCCAGTCGGCGGCGCAGTGAATAGAGCCAAAGAGGAATTCCCCATTAGGTCTATTGACACTACTTACTTATACCTCGTGACATTACCTACTACTTACTACTTTACTCCTTCTTCCTCACATGGCACGTCCCTTGCCTTAAACTCCTGCCTCCTTGATACAAGGTACGTAAGTGCAGTCCTTGACTACTAACTCATTCTTCCCATGGCTGCATCGACTCGAGCTTTCCGATAACGGGTTCGCCTGGAGTTTTAAGAACCCCAGAACACCGCGGCCACCAAATTTGTCACGAACCGCCCAAGCCGATGGTAGATTGACACCCATCCTTATCTAATTCCTCACCGAGATATACCAGCGACTTATTTCTCACCCCGCCGAGACCGGGATTCGAACCCTGGACCCCTCGGTCTCAAGTCGCGCGCGCAGTGAATAGAGCCAACGAGGAATTCCCCTGTTTAGTTCTATTGACACTAACATACTTGTACTCGTGACAATATGCCTTCTGTCATCTGAAGATTTAGCTTATTCTCATAGCTTGGGAAACGACAAGCTCATATGGAGGGGGGCACTTCACTGCAAATTATTGTTTAAATAATGCTTCATGCAACTTATCACCTTACATTTTTGTTCAATTTCTGCATGTTTAACGAAACGTTGTTCAATTTCTGCATGTTTAACGAAACGTTGTTCAACTTCTGCACGTTTAATGAAACGTACGGCATCTATGAAAGTCAAAAGATTCTTATGAAACAGTAAATAGTTAGAAAATGAGTGAGAGATGCTGAAACCTTCTAAGCCCTGACTACTGAGAGTGCATGTCGATGTCAAAGCTATATTTCTTTTAAGCTGGAAAAATTGCTTCATAAAATAAAATTAGAGCATCGATGGTGCAGTGACTCATACAATGAACATACCACTAACTGCTTCAGTGAAAGCAACAGTACTTTATTTCAATGAAATGCTACAACAGCAGGATTCAGTCTGATAAATGCCACAGTAGGGAACAAAGCATGTCATAATGCACTATGCATAACTATTCAAACCATCATAGCACACGTCCAGCTAAAATAACTTATTTTCTACAAGACAATATGGTTTATTACTGGAAACCATGAGATGTTTGTGCTTGGGCTGATAGAAGAGCTTATTATGAAGAATTTCTAAAATTTTTGATATGTAGCAGTTCCTAAATTTCAACTTGAGATGGCACAAACTACAGATACCTTTCCTACCTGTTGTATACCCTCTACATTAAAGGCACTATCAGTGATTTGCTAAATCAGAAAATCGAAAAAATCATCAAAAATCAGATTTTTGCATGTCTGTAACAGGTACCCTAACATACGCTGCAAATGATAAGACCAGAAGCAAGCTAATAAGTGCAAAATCGGCTATTAAGTCATTACTGTCCGTACGGACACTTACTACAACACGTAATTGAATGGAGATTCATATCTTTGAACACTGCCCTTTTCTTCCTTTTCGGTCAATTCTTTAGTTGTAAAAAGTAATATGAAGATTTACCAAAAATCCCTTCACTTTTAAGCTATTCGGCCAATTTCAAAATTTTGACTCTCTTCATAAATCACGTGATAGTGTTCTTAATCAGCCTTGGATTAGGCTATTTACAAAAGTGAAGAAACCTCTTTTAATGTGACCTGCATAGGCTTCATAGTGACATGAGGAATTGTCTAATTGACCTATCCCCACAATACAACGGGTGCCAACATAGATGAAGCACTTATGTAAAAGCTTCATACATTATTAAATACCCCTTTTTTATGATTATGACAGCATACTAGAGAACAACTTGAAATCATTCAATATCTATTCCTATTAGTAAACATTTGGCTACACTTAACACCACACCATGGTCATCACCCACCTGAATCAGTTTCATCTAGCAAGGCTGACTCTTCATCCTCTTCAGGGAATAGCAGCCACTTTTTTCCATCTTTGCTTCATTTTCTTGTTTTGTTCCCTTAGGAATATGCAAACAGGATTTGTTCTTGTCCCAGTTTTCCAGCTGCACACATGCTGTCCCCTTAAAGGCCATTCATGGCACTCAAGAATGTCCCAATGTTGTCCCGTCTGCTTTGTAAGCGATTTCTTGAAAATGCTGTTTGTGGGATAAAGCAATACATCATAAACCTAAAACTAAAAAATGTGTTTTGGGGGATTATTTTTTACTAAAGAAGCGCCCCAATTTATGACCAATGTATTGACATACCTGAAGTGGAATAAGCTGAAATCACACCGTCTTTATGTAATAAGATGATTTAGTGTCCTTACTGTCATGCACGGCAGAAGCAAAGTATCACTGTCGGAGTATTTACCCACAGACTTGCTGCACACACAATCCGAAAAATTTTAACAATCGCTTCGAGCAGCTTCTCACTCAACTAAATAAAACCAACCGTGACGTCTATATGTCGTGACTTTAATGTCAATCTTCCTCCAATTATCCCCCTCCACACATCAAACTTTATTTAACACCTCACTTGCAAACTCTTATATCCCTAAAATTAACAGACCTACAAGATTACGGCATAACACAGCCACACGCATTGATAACATTATCACACTCCACGTGCACAGACTCCACACCAGGATATTTGTCACTGACACGACAGATCACTTCCCAATAGTCCTCATTACATCACTTAGCATAAGCATAACCACAAAACACACTCACTAAACGTTACTACTGAGATCACAACATTCGCACATTTAACCGTATACTCAACACTGAATCATGTGGAACAATACCTCACAGAAATGTCCCTAACATATCGTACATCACTTCTTACAACTTATACGAAACATGACAACGACATTCCCCTTACAAAAGATACCCTAAAAAATCGTAACCATCTGCAGCCCTGGATGACAACAGTAATTTCCAAGTCAATCAAACACAAGTAACATCCTCTATAAAACATCCCTGAAGAAAACACACACAAACCAAACACAATACAAACAATACAAAAACCAATTAACTCACATTCTTCGTCTTGCCAAGAAAAAACACAACACAGAACAAATTGCAGAAACTGTCAAAAATGACTCACCAAAAACCTTGGACTTCCTCCACAACATTCTAGGTAGGAAGGTATCCACTAACAAATCACCTGACCTGTTCACTCATAATAATAAGCAGAGAAATGACCCGCTTGACGTAGCTAACGCATTCAACGAGCACTTCACTACCCTGGGCAAAAACTAGCTACAAAATTCCACCCTCAGAACCATTTAACAAACACCTTCCAAAAAAACACATTCACCTCAATGTTACCTGAATCCATTTACTGTTGATGAAATGCAACAAACTTCGCCACGTTAAAACCTGGTAAAAGTGGGGGTCCGACCAATTGAGCCTGGGATTGCCCAAACTCAGATGATAACATCATTTCGCCTCTGATGCACATTTTAACCATCACTTCTCACCCGAACCTTCCCAGATCACCTCAAAATCAGCCAAAGTCATTTCCCATTTACAAAAACCAAGATGCACATAACATTGCAAATGAACAGGCCCATTTCGTTTCTGACATCTTTTTCCAAAAAACTACTGGAAAAATCATGTACACACGTTGTCTACATTCTTCAACAAGCACAAACTTCTGGTAGATGAACAATCGGTTTTAGGCCTCAAAGCTCGACTTACATGGCACGCCTTGAAAATAACAACAAACTAACCGTGCACTAAAATAAACTCCAACACCATGGGGGTATTCTGGATCTCTCCAAGGCTTTCGACACCATTGACCACAAAATTATTTCACAAGGCTTATCATGACCGGTGTCCGTGGGTAGCCTTGGAGTGGGTAAGGAGTTACCTTTGACTAAACGCTCACAATAAGTCTACGTACACGACACAGCATCAGCCACAAACCTATCACAGTGGCGTTCCGCAAGGCTCAATCATTGGACCCCGATTTTCATCATAGCATGATGACTATCATACCTCTCTAACACACTAAAACTATCTATTTGCAGTTGCACACTCCCTAGAACTTACACTTTGCCATTATTTCACTCACTGAAAACACTTAAACTAGATAACCTCAACCAAACTTCAAACAGCGATCTTCATGTTTGACTACCACAACAATCATTAACCTCCGAATTCAGCAATTTACTTTCCACAAACAGACAAACCCACAGCTATAAATACCGGACAAGCCGACAAACTTCAACTTCCCCTCCCAAAATCTTCCTATGAAAAGCACTTTATTCAGTATCACGGCGCAAAACTTTGGAAATTGCTCTCCAGAATCCATCACAAACAATCAAAACAAAATCCTTTTAAAGGCATCTGAGAAAAAACATTTCATCAACAGTACATATTTTTTAAATTCTCCCCAAGTCCTTATTTCTCTCACATCAACTTTTCTTCATCCTATTTTTCAATTTTACCAAAAAAACATATATAAAAAAAACGTCCAATTAGGCGCAAAATGTGAAAAAAATTTGTATTATTACATACCTCAGCAAGACATGTTGTATAGTCTGTCCTTCCAATATTTGCAGTATCCCGTTTTCCCGTTAAGTGTGTGTTTAGCTTAGATATTGTTTGGTTGTGTTGGGTTTGTCTTTTTTTTTTGTTGTTATGTTTATTTACCTATGTTAATTTTCTATATCACCTCTTACTTGTATAATTATTGTAATATGAGTATATTTTACTTGTATGTTATTACAGGGCCAGCAATAACCATAAGCCCGATCGGGTGTCCATACTGGTCCTAGCATTCATATCATCGACCTCACCGTTTATCTTAGTACAGTCTTCAATTGCACTTAGTATTATTATATATTATCTGATTTTACATTTCTGTTCACGTTAGATATGTTATGCTGAATGAAAAATGAATTGAGTGAAAAAATTGATTGATTGAAGTATGGTTTTCTATAGGACAAATTCAAGTGCGGATTTAAGAGTCACAACATGTCGCAGCTCCCTAAACTATTGCTCTCATGGCCCTTCAGAACCCCTATGTTGCAATAAAAGCGACATTGATCGCAAACTAAAGGGCCACTGAAAGGCCGACTCAGATTCCTGAGGGAGGGCGCCCTCATTTCCAAAAAAATCGTTGTTTTTTGCATTGTACATAATGCTTGTCCTATACTAATCACTGTGTGAATTGCTAAATTGTTTTAAATCGAATTCCTTGATATAGAAAATCGCAACTTGTTATAAAATTCCGGATCCGGAATTTTTGTTATACACAGTTCCTATGGACGTAATACCACACATAAATTTTATGCCATCAAAACGAAAAATTGATTCATCTCAAATTTCGGAATTGTGCATTTTAGGTACTATCTTTAGTTCTTAGTTGGACGATTTATTATTACACAAAAAAAATAATATTTTGAACTCTGAGTCAGACCTTCAAGTGCTGACAGGGCCCTCTCCTGAAAATCCACTGCTGGACAATTATGATCACAGGCAAGTTGAAAGCAATGTTTGCAGTTTTCTTTTGTACTGTTTGTCTAATACACCTTGAATCTTTCGGTAGGTGGGTAGTTTAACAAATCTTTGTTTAGACACGTTTCGGGGTGAATAGATGCTTAAAGTGTTTTTGCGTAGAAAACTCGGCCTAACGGCCTTGATGCCATACTTAAAACAATCTATCAACCCATGTTTATATTACCCAACAGTTACACGAGAGAGGATAAAAACCAAACACCTTTATTCACATATTAAGTGCTCTAATCAGGGTGGTGAAATCTATAGGCCCCTCAATGAGGTGAAGACCATAGTCATCGATTTTCCAGGGGTCGTATAGTAGGCTACAGTCTTCACATCACCTAGGTTGAAAAATAGATAAAGCATCAATACAGTTTATAAAGAGGGTAAAAATTTTGCACCCAAATGTAATTTTTTGCGCTGATGCAATTGTAGCATTTTCACTGTGTTCCAAATTTGCTTTTTTTCAGCTATCCTAAATAGACTACACACAAAATTTTTTGTGTGTTCTGATTTCCAAATTTTTGGGGTGTCTTAATTTCACGCTTGCTCAAGAAGTGATCTTCGTGAAACATTAACTGTAACACAAATATTTCAACTTTACAGTACTGTAAAATATGCAGGCGGCTTCGTACCTCATTGGACATGGAGTTGCGAAACATCTGCCTTTTCATAGTAATCCACTTCCACCTCCACCAGGACCCAACAACACCCCAAAGAGGAACCTCACAGGAATGGGCACCTCTGTCAAAACCATTTAATAGCGTTCCTTCTGCAAGAAGCACCAAAGCAAGGGCCAGGGTTCTCCAGAAAGCTCATTCACCCCCAGCACTGGTGGTTCGCTTCGGCATCCCTGGGAGCTCCGATGAACCCTTTCCAGTTGCCGGGTGGATTTGGGCTGTGTTCAGGCTCTAAAGCAATGTTTCAACACTTGGGGCTGTGATTTCTACGCAGGCCCATGCCCGCGTTCTGTTTTGTTTTAGTTGGCGATGGTAGATCCCCCGAGGAATTGTGTTCGTCCGATGGAAGAGGCAGCGAAGCCATGGAAGCAACGCCATTTTTCCTATATGTTCTGTGTATTGTTTCATGTCTAGGCTTTTGCCGCTTTACTCAGTTGGAAGGTATCACGACCTTACATCATCATGCAACAAAAAAATTGAGAACAGAACAATGATTACTAATTGTGACGACGATTACAGAATGATATGATATCTGAAAAAAGTATGGACTATGGCTATGGACTATAGTTTGACTATGATTTGAACACAAACTTTTGTCTAAGATTTGGACTATGAAATAAATTTGGCTTCAGCTATGAATACCCTTCCTGGTTTTGTGATTGTCACATGCACAGGAAAGAAGGGATGAATAAAGATGAGACAGCAGCAAGAAAAGGTGGACGCTAAGTTGTGGATTTGAACCAGGGAAAAACTCTGACACCAGAACCGACCTGTGGAAGTAGGAAGTCACCAGTGTGGCCGTGGCCAGTCAGTGAGTCACTGCCGGCATGCGTTGTTCATTGATTGTCATGTGCGGAGGAGTGCCCCAAAATACCAAATTTGGGCACGTTTCTGACCAAAATGCAATCAAAAAAATTATCCATGTCTGCTGACGGTCATATGAGCAAAGCAAAATATTCCGATGCCAATATCAAGGAATACTTCACTATTGAGCCATCTTTTTCATTTACAGTACACATCACAGAGCAGTGTTTATCTTTATAAATGTGTGTGGGATTTCGCGTTCTCATGCACTCACATTACTTGCATTATTGCTTGTTGCTTTGCGAATAATTGAACATTAAGCGCCCCCTGTATCGCTGACGACTTTTTGACAAGTTTTTCATTAGTGAGAGAGAAACTATGTCGGAGTTTTGTAGATTTTGAAAAATCCATGCCTAAAAACAGAAAAAAAAAATTATAGTGAATATAAGAATGTTAAAAGTGAAGGCCGAGCTCTCACACTATACTAATGGTTTCAACACCATTTGAGTTACTGACCAATGGCAAAAATGCTGGTTGTAGTTCTGGAATGTTTTGGAAACAGGCACAGCAACCTTGGATTTTACTTGTGTATAACACACAAATAAATATGGTTCACAGGCAAGTAGAGTACAATACTGTTCCCAGGGGTACTGAATGATTGAGACTACCTCCTGATATGCATCAGAAGGCGAGAGAGTCTCAATCATCCAACACCGAGGGAGAGTAGATTGCATTACTTCTCCAAAAATGAACCAAACCAATAATAAGACCTCGGAAATAGCCTTTGCATACTTTCTCAGTCGCTATTTTCTTCAGTCTTACTGATTAGAGAAAGAAAAGGATTCAAACAATACCCAGAAAACACAATGAACGACTAACTAAAAGTTAGGAGCATTGACAGAAATTGCTTAACTTACTGAAGTTCGTTTGCATTGAAGTTGTCCTGGCTTGAGCGAAACTCAAGGAACACACTGAAGGACTAACCCAAAGTAGGAGCACTGAGAGAAATGCTTCACTTTCCTGAAGATGCATCTGAAGGTGTCTTGGCTAGTGAACTCACTGAACATACTGAATGACTAACCAAAAGTTAGCAGCCATGACAGAAAATTGATCAATTACCTGAAGTTGCATCTGAAGTTGTCGTGGACTAGTGCACTCACTGCATACACTGAATGACTAACCAAACGGTAGGGCAGTTGAGAGACTTGCTTCAATTTCCTGAAGATTGCATCTGAAGGTGTCTTGGTAGCAAACGTATTGAACACATTGAATGACTAACCAAAAGTTAGCAGCATTGACAGAAAATTGCTTCACTTACCTGAAGTTTGCATCTGAGTTGTCTTGGCTAGTGACACTCAATGAATACATGAATGATAACCAAATAGTAGGAGCATTCGAGAGAGAAGAAATTGCTTCACTTACCTGAAGTTTGCATCTGAAGGTGTATTGGCTAAGCAAAAGTATTGAACACATTGAAGACCTAACCAAAAGTTAGGAGCACTGAGAGAAAAAAAATTGCCTTCACTTGTACCTGAAGTTTGAATTGAGGTTGTGTTGGATAGTGAATAACTGAAACACCACTGAATGACTCAATAAAAATTAGGGAAGCATTGAGGAGAAAATTGCTTCACTTACCTGAAGTTTGCATCTGAAAGGTCATTGGCTAGTGTACTCAGACTGATCTGTGACACATTTCTTAAGATACACTGCTGTCATGTTACTGTCTTGTGGAGAGAACAAGAAAGATTTGGGTCAAAGTTATTATTTAGGAAGTATATTTCTGCTTTTCACGTTAACACTTAACTTGCATAAGGGGGGGGTTCGGTGGGCGGGGGGGGGGGGGCGGTTCATAGGGACCCAGTTTTTGGTTTGCAGCCGGCGAATTTTTAACGCTGCAATATATTTGTTTATAATTTTTGATATTGTCTAATGTTAGTTGCGGCTTTGCATTGGTTGCCAAAAAATCCCAAATACCATCGCGTCGTTTGCCGTTAATTAGCATGGGTCCCGAGGAGCCCCCCCCCTTATGCACTAACGGATAGATATTAACCACGACCAAAAAATAAAAATCTTATTAGAGTTACTGTGATTTGATTTTCATAATGCATACACCTAGTGAATTTAAACAAAGTAAATTAAATAATTTAAGAAAATCTTGGGGGAAGTATAGTAGGCCAATGGAAGCCATAATATTTTATATACATCATGTAGCGGTTTATGTGGAAACCTATGGTAAAATTATTACAAGTAACCTTAAAAATATAAAATGGCATGAGACAGTTATGTTGGTGCTTGTACTGGTAATTATAGTTCATTCTTCACCAATTAAAGCAATCAGCACTAGTCTAGGTAAAACAATTGTGCCGAGGAAAATGCAGAAACAAATTAGTGTCGTTTTAGAGCACATTTTGACGCCAAATTAAAATCAACTGTTTGCCCGAATTTCTACTGGAACACTTTCTTCCGTTCTTTTAGTTGCTTATTTGTTGCTGTATTTGAAGACTTCGAACATGTGGTGGATTTCATCCAAAAAAATCTTTAGGAAAGTGGTTTTATTAGGGGGGGGGTCCCTAGGGAAAACCCCCGTTATGCACTAACGGGAAAGGGCAAAACCCCTAGCAAGTTAAGTGTGTTAACGTAGTGAAATCTGAACCAGTAAAGTATGTTTGTGTGGGTGATCCCCAGGAGTGGGTATCAAGTTTATTTTTTGACTAGGTTATTTGACATGCAAAGACACACACACATTTTTGTATGAATATACTTCAAGGACATCAAAAGAAAGAACTACCTTTGTTAAAAAGGTATAGGACTGTGTTGTTGAACTACTGAGGACAAACGATTTACTACCGAGACTTGTTCAAAGAATTTCTTTTGTTGTTAAGTTCTGTGAAGTATATGTCATTGACAAGTACACACGCACACCCACCTACACCCCACACACACCTATAGGGAGGGCTAGGTGCATGAGCGAGCAGTATTGAATGTGGAATTACTTGTTGGGATTGAGCGAAAAGATATTTCCATGTGTTGCCTACAAAACCTGACTGCATTAAGTGCAAATGGCATCTAAACTGTCTCCTATTAATAAAATGACAGAACACAGTATGTATGCTCCTGGCACACTCTTCAAATGGAAAAAAAAATTGTTATGTTGGTGATGCTTTACTTCGAAACAGAAAAATATGTTGTAATCAGGTGGGAAACCTTTAATAACTAACTAAAAATTGTAATAAACATGGGGCTTCATTTTTTAAGGTCTCCACAATGAAAAAAAAAACATCCCTGGATGGTGTTAAGTCCCCACAAGCAATATAATTCCGCGTAGCAAGCATGGCATGCACATAACACAGAGATCTTCACTCGCCACAAACACATATTCACCACACATATTCAACTAACTCTTGTGCTTACTAAGGAGAGCCTGCGACCTCTCCCCTTGAATGTTCGGACTCTTGATCTGAAGGTATCACGTTATCGGGGACACGATTTGGAATATCTATTGACAGCTCCCATTCCTCCAGATCCATTAGTACTGATCCTGCAGTTGTATATGGGATTGCATTAAGTTAATCTTTAAAGGTGCAACAAGAGTTTTCACATATCAGGTTGTCCCTACAAAATTGAAGTTCTGAGTTTGCCCTGATGTAACGCTCCATCAAAAAATCCCCGTCTGAAATGATTAAGTTGCAAAATGTTTTTCTTTGGTAACAAAATTGTTAATTTCTAATTTCGTATAGGGCAAATAAAATTCACCTATGGTTTTTATTACATTGAACTATAAACAAATTGAATCACCTTTTTTCTCTCTTTTAAGGCATTTCTTTAGACAAATACAGTAGAAATCTATGAGCATCTAATCTATAATGAAAATTACTATTATGACACAGTATCTGGGTGCCCCAAAATCTCTGTTGCCCCTTTAAAAACACAGAACTGAAAGTCCCAGTTGTAAACCATTGTTCCATTTGCAGGTGATCCCAAACACGTACTTCCTATCGGTTTGATTACGAGAGGTGTGTGATAACAGAAACATACACTGCTACCATAAAATGCGTGTTAAAAAATGTCTTGTCCTCTGGTTGAAAGGGGAAATTACCATCAACTAACATAACACTTATTCCAAGACACTAAACAAACAGAACCAATCTCAAAAGCAAGCTCAAAAAAAAGAAAAACCAGCAAAACCACTTGATAACATCACTTGGGGAAGCTAATACTTCCAAATTGAGTGCCCGCAAGTGGTTCATTGTTGTCATTCTTTGTTATTGGAAATAGCTTGCTTAAGCTTTGCTCATCAAGCTGATATGTTTGCTTTTTTCTGCTTTGTTTCAACTGAGGTAATGGTATTGTTATCTTGCAGTTAATTTCCCATGTCATTGCAGTGAATTTAAACAAGATGATTTTTCAAAACCATCACTTTATTTTAGCAGGATATAAAATTGGACTAACTCTATCATGATTACCTTCTACATTGCGTTTCACACCATGGGAGGTATTCTGCAGTGACCACTACATTGGCCCATAGGGTCAGTGGCGTAAACCAGTTGGGGGGGGGGGCTGCTCAGAACCTGCCCACACCCACCCCACCATCTCCAAAAAAAAAAGACCTATGAAGCCTCACAGAAAATGCCTCGGCACTCCTTCTGTCCCCCCCCCCCCCCATTTGCAAAGTCTGGTTATTGACATAACCAACCATAGAGGTCAGTCAATTCAACATGTCACCTCTTACCAAACCCCGAACTGACTCCCACCCGGAATTAATGAGCCCACTTGCATTGTGGGTACTATGGATTTACCAACATTGGAGGGTCACAGTAGATGGCTACCTTCACCAAGTAGGTGACTGCAAGGTGACTAAATCAATGTTGTACATTTTATACTCTTTTACTAACACCAAGTAGTGTCCTGCAGCCACGTTGCATGTGGTACCACGAATGCTGTCCTTGACTTAAAGGTTCCCCTGTGTCGATCGCAAATGCCTCGTCTCCATAGCCCTTGTTTTTTAATAAGTGGTCCAAAGTTGGTGTCTGAAAAAAGCTACTTAATATTAGAGGTGGGCTCATATAATCATATTTTCAGATCACTTCGAACACCGGCTCGGTTGATGACTTTAATCACTATTCCCCTACTCCGATCCGACTTCGAAGAAAAAAATGAAAAAGTCGAAAACCAGGGGTGCCCCATCGAAAATCCAAATGCCGCCAAATTGTCACAAAATTTGATTTTTGCCCATAACTCAATTATTTGTTCAATTTGCTTAATTTTGGTGGCAATACCCATGTTTTGGGGTAGTAGGATCATGATATCAACTTTCATCTCACCATAGCCTTTCGTTTTCTTTGAAAATGCTAGGTTTGCTTAAAATTGACTCTGACGGGTGCTCTCCCATAAATGGGCAACCGATTAATAATGGTGATTTTAACTCAAAAAGTGGAAGAGAGTTTTATGATGAAACTTGCTGAAATTTGACTTGTGTGTTTTGTTTGCGTTTTGCAACTGTAGCCTAGTTAATGTCATAAAAAATGCCCTCCATTGAACCCCACACTTCAGAAAGTTCGTTGACCCCTGTTATTCCATGAGAGTGTTTTTGTCAAATTTTAAATTGATGCACATGGAAATGTTAAGTATTACACAGCTCTATCTTCAGAAAATGATGAAGTTCAACCAATTCTTATGATAGTGCACCAGTTAAAATTTTAAAACTTTTGATATGATATGTACTATTTTGGGAAAGCGCCCTCGACGTCTAAATTTAAGCCAAAACTAACTTGCCATATCAAAAAACGAAAAGTCCGTGGCAAGATAAGAAATGGCAGCAAAGATTCCTTGTAAGGCCAAAACAGGTATTGCCACAAAAATGAAGGTGATTAAACAAAACCTTATCAAGTTTATGGTCAAGAATATGTTTTTTTTGGCCAATTTGGGCGACCATTTTGGATTTTTTTGTTGTGGCACCCTGGTTTCACAAATTTGTATTTTTTTTTTTCTTTCGAAATGGAAATAAGCATCATTAAAGTGATCATTCTAGCCTGTGTTCGAATTGATCTAACAATGACCCAACTATGACCCTCTATAATATCCCACCTCTATTAATATTTTTCTCTCATTTATCCCTGTGAAATTTTAAGCTAAATGATGTTTTGAGAGCGAAACACGCTGTTTGACCCATGCAAATCGTCTCTTTATTTTTACATTTATTAAGCATGGCGACACTATTTTTATAACTACTTAATATGGATATGGAGTAGTATTAAAACCAAAGTTTAAATCCGTTTTGTCCCCGCAAAAATACCAGGGGTGGCCGGATTCACTCACATTCTAGCAATCGCCCTACTGGTCCCCTCCTCCACTTCACCCGATTCAATGTCTCCACCATCCTCAACCCCGACCCTCTAACTCTCCCTCTCCCTTGCCTTTCCGTGCTTCCCCATTTCCTCTTGTCGCCCCCCTCTTCCTCAAACCACCCCACCTCAAACTCAAAAGCCCTTTTTAAAACATCCCTCATCCTTCCTCAGCACTGCCCTACCATCTTACAACCATTCCGCCTTCGCCAGTCCCGGTCAGCTGCCTCGTCAAACCCCCAACATCTTTCAAATTCAAATCCTCAGTCCTTCTTCCATCCATCAAATTTCCACCACACTTGCTCTCACCATTGCTCTCTTGCCCTTCTCAAAAAATCATCCCCATCTCATTTTCACTCAGGCACCATGTCCACTCCCTACAGCATCACTGATCTCACACCAACTCCTGTACCCCATCCCTTTCATCTTCAAATAAGGAAATCTTCTCACAGTAACAACTCTCCACATTCTCTAAACTTCACCCACCCATACCTTACTCTGGCTGTCACAGCCGCCTCACACCACCAACCACCCGCACTAAATCCTGTCACCTAGGTATTGACCCCCCTCACTGCTTTCTAAAACCACCTCGTCACCCAACTTTTTCCACCTCCTTCCCACTCCCTCAACTTTCCTCCTTGCATCTTCCACACACAAGCTCTCTTGCCCAACTTGGGGTCCCTCTCTCATCCCTTGTGCAATCTCTTCTATCTCCATAATCCATTTCCCACATGTCTCACACCACACTGATTTGGCCCTCAACCTCTTTCCACATATTCCACATTGGTCCCCTTAACTCACTAACACCTCCCCCTCCGCCCCACTCACCATCACTTTTTAAGTCTTCCCAAGGTTTACCTTCAGCCCTACTTCTCAATGCCTTCGTCCACTTCCAAACCTTCTCCCTCAAACCCTCCATTGTCTCACAACATTTAAACTACATCATCAGCATTCACAGCTCACTCATCTAACCTTCTTTTTGCCTCGAAACTCTCCGTAACTACATCAACCACAATTGCAACACCCAACGGTGAAACACAGACCCCTGATGCCACCACCTTCACCTCAAACTCCTCAGAAGACAACTCAGACCCTACGCCTAAACTCTTTTTTTTGCTCCTTCAATACAGACTCCTCACCGCTCTAAACCAACCACTTCTGGTAGACCCCTCTCCCCTCTTCCTCATTGCCCACTCCAATCAACTTTCCTTGGTACTCTATCAAAGGCCTTCCAGATCCACAAAGCACATATATACAATCTCAGCGTCTTCCCTTTTTGCTCGATATTCCTCTTGCATCCTCCTCAATATGAACACTGCATCTATCGTTCCCCTCCCTGGCAAAACAATTCACATCTCATCCACTTTCACTATCCTCCGAATTCTGTTCTATAGTACCCTCTCCACAATTTTCATTTCACTTGCATGCTCCAACAACTGCACACCCCGATAATAACGCACCACAGCTCATTGCCTCCACTCCCCTTTTCCCTAAAAATTGGAACTACACCCTCACAGTCCCCTACTCCCTGGCCTACCTCCATCTAAGCACCCTCTCTGCCACAACTCCATCATCACACACACACCCCATCCCTATTCGCCCCTCGCAATAATCATCTACACTCACCTCCGAGGTCCAGCAGCCTTTCCGGGGTTCCATTTCCCCATGGCATGGAACCACGTCTGCCTGGACGGACGGCGCGCAACTGGCCCTTTCACCACATCAGCCTCTACCTTCTGATCCCAGTCATTCTCCTCATGCAGGAGTCTCCGCCTAGCTCGGTCCAGACCCGGCCTCGAGCGGGCGCAATGTCGCACACTGAAGGCACTGCCAGCACGGCCGAAACCGCAGACAGCGGCCCAGCTGCCCCCCGGCACCCTCTGGGCCGGCCCGGGGGCATTGCCTTCACGAACTTATACACCTTGTTGGGATTCTCGCCCTCAACGCAGTCACCCCCTTCTCAGCACCCTCCTGCATAGCCCGCGCAACCACTGTCTTTGCTCGCGGCTGCAATCGCTATACCGCAGCTCGGATGCGCTTGCCGGACCAGGGTGGGCGCAGGGCCGGATACGCATCCGGCGGCGGCGCCCGAAGCGCCTCCGTTCACCTCAGCAGTCCACCAACCCCGAGCGGGCCGGTCGCCCGGCCCGGTCGGGGCCCACAACACTGCGCACACGCCTGGAACAACACCCCCCCGGCCGGAAAACACCCCCACACAGAGGCGGGAAACCAAGCCCCCACAGCCGCCCCCGCGCAGCGCAAAAGGCGGCGGGGGGCGCGGCTGCGGTAGCGGCCAGACGGGCCCGCTCACCAGGCACGACGGCCGCCACCACGGGGGCACAGGCCACGGCGGCCACAAGCGGCAACCACCAACCCGGGGGGAAGGCCGGGGGAAGGGACCGGACAGGCTGCACAAACTGTCGTCCGAGGAGCGCGGTTCAAAAAGTAAAAAAGCCATGGGCGGGGAAGCGGGCATAGCAGGCCGACAACGGGGTAGAAAGGGGAAGGTGCGAAAGCGCCGCGAACGATAGACCCGGGGCAAAGAGAGACGTGTTAACGAATGTGTGAAAAAGGAGAGGGCCCGCAGGAATGGGGGAAGAGGACACAGGAGGAAGTGCAGGGGCGAAAAAGAAGCCAAAGTGGGTGGCAAAAGGGGCCGCCATGGATAGTTTTTTGCTTATTCAAAGGTTGGTCCAAAGAAAGGAGACTTGCAAACAGCCGGGGGAAAAGAGGGCCCCCTTTGGTCACCAAGAGAAGGGACACTGGACGCCGGGGGGGGCGGACAAAAGCACGGGGTGGGAGAAATGTAGCGGCAAACTTGACGAAGGGGGGTTCTGGGTCAAGATAAAATTAACTCACGATGAAATTTGGAAACAATGAATAGGGTCCAAACCCCCCCCTTTGATTAACACATACGTTTTGGACAGTGTCCCTACGGAATTCCCTCTCTATGGACATTGGCAAAGGGATGAGATTTAGTGGTACACTCAATATCATGGCAATGGATGGGGCCTGTGTGTGTGAGAGTAACCTCACAGCAAATACCTCACATGCTGAAATAGAATTTGAACTGCATTGTAGCCTCATGGGTTCACCACTTACCAATGTGCAAGAAGTTTCCTGAGCTCGACAAGACTGTGAAATGTTGAGGGATGCGACTGAGGTGTGTGGCCCCCATCTGCTGTACCATTTCCTCAACATCCCCTCAAACTGATCCAGCGGGGCCTTCTCCCTCCACTGCATCTCATGCCTTCCTCCTTAAAGAAATCATCCATTCGACAAAACCTAACGAGAGATAGAATTCCCCCCTAAACGGTAACAAAGATTGGTATTTACTCACTGTGTTTTGTAACTGCACTATTTAATATAAGACAAGCCTATCACAAATCTGCTAATCATGGGACACTCACATACATGGTAAGGGACACAACTGCTGTGCAGGAGTGCCTCACCTGAGTTTTAAAAAAAGAATTACCAATCTTTAAGTAAAACCAAATTTTAATTCTTTCTCAAACTTAATGCCAAACTGCATTGGAAATACTCAAAGACTATAAAAACAACTTTAGAGTTAAATCCTCAATTTTTGTAGACTAGTTTGAGGACAAAAAGTATCAGGTTCCAAATTTCCCCCCCCCCCCCGGCAACTTTTAAAACAAATTTTTCATTTTTGAATAGTAACTGCTACGTATAGCTTTGATTTCTATAATTCCTGTCTTACATAGAGGAAATAAATGGTAAACCAACATGAGGAATATAGTAAGCAAAATGAATACACACTATATCAATATATAACATGCAAATGTAGTTCGAGCACAAGTTATGATACACTACGCCGAGAAAAAAAACACAAATGATGTAAAATATTTAAAACAACGGGCTTTGACAATTAGCGACCCTGGTCAGTATGACCCTGATTAAATTCATCAGACTTGTTACGGAATAAACTGCATAATTCTCCGTTTATTCCGTACAAGTCAGTAAGAACAGTGGTGTTCTACTTACCATCGTAAGGATGCTGTCTTACCTCTTTCCGAGTTATGTAACACCATTGCATTGTCCTTTAGGCAGATGCAGAACCGCCCCATAATATATTTCCCACATTATATATTCATTTCGATTCACCCGTATGACGACACCCCCCCAAGTGACGTCATACCCACAATTCCGCTTCCTCTTTTCGTCTTATACCCTCGACAAGATAACATCCTGCTGGGGCGGGACGGCCGGGAATCAACATCGGAGAAGGAATCAAGCATTCCTTACTAGTCATTAGAACCCCACTGTTCTTGCATGACTCATACAGGAATCTGCTTACCTTCAATCCGATTTGATGTAACATTGCATTAACATCGCCGATTAGCACATGACTAGGAGGCGGGGCAGGAATTGCAAACGTCACACCTGTAGTTGCGTGAATCGAATGAGTAGAATAGGATTGTCAGCAATTCGAATGTACTAAGCAGTGCAAGGTCACATGCCATTACAAATAGCATAAACCTAAGCACAGACAAAAAACCACTTACTAAGAGATAATCTCTGACCCCCCTTAAAGAGTGGCCGCTGCAAAAAAGAAGCTGGCCAGATACACGACGTAGCCGTAAGGAGCGTCACACGAAAACCAGCCCCCCTCGTGCACAACACAACACGGCACATAACTGAGAGGTTTACTCCCAAGTATGAAGGTCTACACGCTTCAGAGCAGCTCGAGCCCTTAGACCCATCGCCACCCTCTGTCCCATGACGGCCGAGAGTAAGGGCATCGCCGTTGAGCGGAGACTGAGGAGGGCAGAAAGCCCAAATCCTCAGACCCGCGACGGCTACAGTACTCTGCGAGAAAAACGCGCACAGCCGTAAGGCAGGAAGACATAGTCATCACCTGTTTACCTAATGCCCGCCCACCATATCCCACTCACTTGACCCAAAGGGCAGTGAGTGCGAGGAACGGAAAAAGAGGAGAATCTTGCGAGGACGACATCATCCCATTCCGATTCAACATCTCTAGATCTACGCCTACCCCGGGGGATTATCTTTCAGGATAGTACAGCAACCCCAATTGTTTCAAGTTTCTCCACCAGAATGGAAAAAGGCCAACCGGAAGATTGACCCCAATCCCGGGGAACATCAATAGTCATACTATACCTATTCATCATGAAATGAAAAAAGCATCAAAGGACTACTCGATGTCGCCCTGAGACGTGACCACCTCAAACGATGATCATTAACCGTTTGACATGGTGCTGACAACGAATTCCTCAGCAAAAATGTTGTAGAGAGGTACTCGATCAACAGTACCAGCTCAAACATTTACCAAGGCCGACTAAAAAAACAACTGATTGAGGCAGCCAGGAGAGTAATAGAATCTAACAGATTCCGAAACCGAAAGGCTAAGGAAATATCTGCCGAGTAAAAGGGCAGTGGCACGAATGCCTATCCCCAACAGCTTCCCCTATCCACGAATGACTAGGGGGATGCAAAACGCGGCTAATGGGGCAATCCCATTAGCATGACAAGCGGAAAAACCCTAAGTGGGATAAAGAATCCCAGCTGAACCTATAGCAAACATATCTGCTAATTGCAAATAGGATTGCTTCCAGGATAAAGAGTAATCCCGTTTGGCCCGAAGGCAAACAAACTCATCATATCCTAGCGCTGGAACATCCACAGAAAAGAATACTGTGAAACAAAAGCAGCCCCAAGGACAACCCAAGGTCGCTGTGGCGGCTCACTTTATAAAAAGGCTGAGAGGATTGTATAATCCATCTGCAGCACAATGCCAGACCAGAGTGGAACATTACTATTATAAACATTGGAAAGGTATATGATAAAAATAATAGTCTATCCCAACATGTACCTAAAACTCTGCATCTGGCGGGAAGACTAATTATCAATCCGCACATAGAGGTAAATATTAAAAAATTTTAGTATAGGTATAATCACACCTCATGATCAGAACAAACCAATCCAACCTAGAATACGATTGGAGTGATCCCCCTTCACAATATATTAATTTAAAGCACAAGTGGATAAAATGATAAGTCGATGTCATTTGAAAATGCAAAGACTCATTACACCCATCAATCCATCCCCATGCAGAGAGAGTGAGAACAACTACACACACTCACCCACTCAAAATAAGGCAACAAAACCCGCCGCAGCGGCCGGTGAAGTGCCTATAACGGAGCAGAGAATCCCTGCCGATAGCGGTGCGAATAAAAGACCCCCGCGGGGATCGGGCCAAAAGAGCCGACCGAGCGAGAGGCTCGGCGGCGCGTCCACCAACGCTTATAGATATTAACAAGCCTACCGCAGTCCTGACAACATTTTTCCGAATAGAAATATAGCAGGGGCGGTAGATTTGGCCGAGTCTTCCGACCAGAACGTAAGCCAAAAATACGAAATTAATCGTCTAAAACATTTCATCCTAGGTTCCCTCTGCCAAGATGGCGAGCAGCATACCCAAACCCCGATCGAAAAGCGATCAAAGCGATGACTATGGCATAAATTACGGCGGAATCCGACACAAAAACAATTTAGGCTACTGACGAAATCAATCGCCAATGTTCATCAACGGTAAATTCATCGCAAAAGGGGCGAACGAATTCCGACTTCGAGTCAACCAAACCACGATCCTGAAGTAATGAATACAAGCATACAAACAACGTGAAGAACGGCCGAAAAACAAAAACAGCTACGTAACCGGAAAACTACTGACTACATATCGTCGGGAAACCCGGCGAAAGACTCCGGCATTTATTGCTAAAAGGATTGAATCCAAAGCGCCAGGACAATGATTCAAGACCATACACTAGTGATTCCAATTTTAGTCCTACAAAAGGACCGAATCCAAATGAATCATACGAGTCGCATGATAATCCCGTACTGGCACGCCCCGAGAAGGGGGGGAGAGACATCAATCCCTAACCTGGCACAAACACCCTATGCTTTTTTTGGCTCAAAAGCATCGGTTGCGTTGTATTTTTCTTAAAACACCACATCCAAACTCGACCCAGGAGGGTCCTGAGCTCGGAAGACAACATGCGATTATCTAAGAGGCTGCAAACGCCTACTAAAGACGTAAGCCTCCCCGAAGAACCGGATTGAATGGATGAAGTCGAGTCCCACCCCAACACCGGAGAGACAACTAAAGGAAGTTTAATCCAACAAAGGGTAGGCATCATAAAAGTATATGACTCCACCCATGAAGCTACGAGCCGCTAAACCCACCAGTGAAGGCGGAAGCTGTGCCCCGAGCGTCCCGGTGTGGTAGGAAGACCCCGACGCCTGCTGTCCCCGAGGAACGCTTGGCGAGCAAGCGCCCGCCCCAGGCAGCAGAAGACGACAACACAATGAGGGTGCAACATCCCGGCGAATGGTTTCCGTTCCCCACAACGAATCATCACACCCAAAGGATTGTCCTTGTGTAACAAAGCGACACGCCTTAACACAGGACCATTATCCATCGGTAGATGACACGAATGCTCCCATCTCTCCCGAATCCCGGAAGTATTGAGGCGATTACGGGCGAAGACCTACACCCCACAGTGACCTAAACAACCTCCTCGCAGAACAGAATTGGGTGTAGCCAAAAGCCCCGTGGATTTACTGGTCTAACTGTTTACTGCCGACTATAATATTAAAAAGGCAAGTACTGAACGGACACTTACAACCATTATAAAAATACAAGCAAACCCGTTGTGCGCAAGTAGTCACAACCGCAACTCCGCCTAACACCCGCGCCCCCCGAACAGGACAAACGAGGGTGTATACGGCAAGAATAACTAAGACACATCTTCACAAAGTTGTCATCTTACAGCTACTCCCGCGCCGATGACCGATTGTCAACGGTACTGAGTTGGAGGTAAGCAGTGAGTCAGTAATAAATATACCGTGATGACATATAACAGAGAGGTAACACTGACACAACACCCGGTTTAAGATTATCGAACCCGGGTTGACCCCTGACGACACTAGCAATAACGACGCTAGCAACCCCCAGGCGGGAGAGCAGACCAACCTATTGGCCAACGCCCCAGCCGCCCGGTTACTACGGCATGCCGTGCGCACCCCCCTTTTTCCCCACCAAGCCAATCCAAGCGGAGCGCTTCAACGGCATGCAAGGCGGGTATACTGCGCGGCGAGATTGCCCGCGCCTGGATCCCCACATGCGGCGAGCCTACATATAGGCCCCGCCCCTTTCACAGAGCCTGTTGATCCTAAAGAAAAGGTATTCAACTCCCTGTGAATAGGCATTGACTCGCGTATCGATTCGTAAATCCCGAGGATGAAATGGTCTATTGTATGTGTAATTGCTAAATCCCCCTTGAGAGGAATTAGCATGGACCCGACTCACAAAATGGAAAACGAAAGGATACCTGCTCAGCCGAAATCCCTGCTGCAGGGACAGAGGCCATCAGGGTGGAGACCAGCGCAGTAAAGTCCCACAAATCACCCGTAAAGAACAGACAATGCGTAGGCTAAACACTCCGCAAATCTCTCGAACCTTAACCCCCTTGATAAATGGTCCGTTGTAACATTAATTTCTACGAGAACTTAGCAAGCGGCCCATCAACACGGGGGTTCGTTCGAGAAGACTCCTCCACCGCTAAAATCCCGAAGGGAATGAGGCCACCGGGGTGACCAGCGAAGCAGGGCCGGCCGACTAATAGAGCCATCCCCGCCTCGCTGAAATTGTCCAAACATCCTGCCGCCCCCCCCCCCCACGCCGCCAGAACTCCCGCGGGAGCGAAGCGACGGCGTAATGAGTGTAGGCCAGCGTAATTGAGCCATTACTCGCCCATACTTAACAGGCAAAGCGTGGCCCAATATCGCTGAAGAAAACGCCCCGTCCCCCAACATTGATTCCATGATGGGGATTCAAATCCGATGAATGGGTATTGTCTCAAATCGCCGCAAATCCCTCAGTGAATGGTTCTTTGTTTGGTCTAATCCTAATCCGGGATTACAGACAAGGACCATCACCCAGAGATTCGCGCGGTTCAAAGCGCCTGTAAGCCGACATCCCCCTTGGTATGAAGGCGAAATGCCTTCGAGACCATCTAGTCAAAAAGCCCGCAAAACGCCCTATAGATATAGGGGAAGAAGGGCCCGACACGCCGAGTGGTTTCGCTAGCACGGGGTGCTTGCAGGCTGGGAACCGCCACCGGTAGCAGCGCTCGAGGGCAGCGCCGACGTTAGCGGACCCATAGAAGGGGCACAAACAACAACCTTAGGTGACGGTGGAGACACCATGGCGGTGATCTCCGTGAATCTCCGGTGATCTCCGACAACGGTGACACACGCATATACCCTCCAGTCCACACGCACCCCTGGGGCAACGGCGACTGACACACCCGGGCGGGTGTGGAACCCCTCTAAACGGCGGGTGAACCCCCCTTACAGCACGGAGGAACTCCCTGTAACGGCGATGGTACTATAGCGGTGGTAATGTGATCGGTGGTACCGAAGACGCCTACCACGCGCCCAGTATCCATCAGTCAAACGCAACCCCTGGAGCGCGGGTCGACTGACAAGACACCAGACCCCAAGCCTGTGTAACGGCGGTGAACCTCCGCTTACATCCGCGAGGAGCTCCCCTCTTAACTTGGTCAAAAATGCCCGACAACACCGTCCAAGTTATACCCAAGGGACGAAAACCCAAGGATATACCCCAGTCCAACTCCAGAGCAAACCACGGTGCATTACCAGAGACCGATACGCACGACGCACCAATTCGCCCCGGAGTAGGACCAACGGGCATCAGCATGACGGCGACTCTCGGTCCGAACAAGTCACTTACACCTCAGTCCACCCCCCCCTTATTAAGGGAAACAAACCTGCCTGAGCACGCACCAAGGCGGGTATACCCGAATACAATTTACTAAGTCCTAGATAGAAATTTTATATAAAAGCATTTCCAACAATCCTCCAACTCCTTTAATCAAAGGCCATACCCCGTCATAAGGCTGCAAGAAAGCACGTAAGGAAACTAGGTATTAAACCCACCAGTGTAACTACGCGCATTGTGTGAATGATATCGTGCATAAAATTATAAAATTTAAACCACCGGGCGCCATTTTGACACGAAACGAAAACGTGCCAGCCCGCTTACAAATTAACATTCGCAAAGCATTGTAATCACAATATACACGGTAAAATATATAATATATATATAACACAGATAAAGATAGAAGTGGAAATAGGACTATCGATATGGAACGTGACTGCAGTGCCACGCCTCGCTAGTCGGCCGATGGGTGTGTAAATATGCGGGTTTGTGTGTTGACAAACCCGACGCAAAGTCCAGGTTATAAAGTCCTTAAAATACCGACTTCGCAACAACAAAGACAAAATTACAGTCCCCAGGGACGTAATAAACGACATTTAACAGATTTTCACAAGGTTCAGGGCCAACAAGTAGCTAAATCTGACCAAAATTCGACAGAACTCAGGGAGTTAAATCATAACGTTACCCATCTTGTCGAATTCCCAAGACGAAAAGGGAAGAGGATTGTGGGTATGCGTCACTTGGGGGGGTTGTCGTCATACAGGGTGATCGAGATGAATATATTTATGTGGGCATATATTTAATGGGAGGTTCTGCATCTGCCTAAATACAATGCACTTTTACATCAACATTGATTGAAGGTAAGTCTGGATTCCTGTATGAGTCCTGATGATTCATCAGGGTCACTAGTGACCGCCTCTAGGTCGCTCAATTGTCACCACCCATGTTTAACACAGAGTGAAGAGACGGGGCTTCAAATCCCTCTTAGTATAATTAGTTTTGCCGGTATACGCCCCAATACCACACCTCATGAGGCCCTGTGGGTGTACTGTTTTTTTAATGCCACAGATTACTTCCTTGGAGTTCTTCCTTGTCCTCACCTCCTTCTAGGCTGCTCTTCCATAGGCGACTTATTCAAACTCTTATCCCAACGACGACGCCATAGACGCAGCATAAAGTGGCTTGGAGCGGTGCAACGGGATGATGTAATTGGACTCTTTCTCCTCTTTTTGTGTTTTGTGTCTCCTATGCACAACTCCAAGACGATGTTCTATTATAAAGAGAAGGTACAAATTGATTTGAACTTTTAAGAAAGATATTCTGAACTTGTCTCCCCCAAAAACTATGACTGCTACAATTAAGTATAAGAGCTGTTATGGCCTTATGCATGCCAATCGAGTAATTTTGAAATGCTACAGGACATCTCTTATTGAGTTTGAATATATTATTTTTGTTTTTTGATTTTATTAATTTTGTAAACTTACTGGTTAACCTTTTTGATTGCTTGTGCAACACTTCCTCCAAACATAAAGGTCTGATGCATTTCAGATTTCAAAACAAATTGCAAAACATTGAGACAACATACATTAGACACCCCAATCTGGTTTAAATCGGACTTTTTCGAAAGGAGAACGCGAAAAACGAAACCTAACCAAAATCTAACAAAAATAAAAAAAATAAAAAAAATCCCCCTTCAGCTTTTCAAGCCAGGGTATAAAACTTTTGTATTCCTTATGTTTTAAAGAGAAATGAGGAGATTCCCCAGAAAGAAGCGCCCCCATTGTTTTTCGAACCCGGGTTTTTTTGCATATTGGGAATGCTTTCCAATGTATTAGATCAACAACTGAAGTGAAATAACGCCGAATACGCCATCTTTGTTAATAATTATGATATTTATTAAACTTTCTGTTGTGCACAACAGAAAGTCAAATCACTGTGTGCTATGGGGCCAATACGATATCAGGCAAGTTCCAAACAAGGGGTTGGCTCTTTTCTTTGATACTTGTTTTGTCCATAAAACACCTTCGGAACGTTGTCTTGTAGGTGTCTACAATCGTCCTGTTTCAATTTGAAGAAATGTGGTATCCTAAAAAACATCTCCTCCTGTCACGTTCAGGAAATTCTGCCTGTCCAATAAATCGGATATGACACAGTTTTCTAAAATGGACTATTTAAAGTATCTACAGGCTAATGTTTAAACATACGTCTTTTTGGCGGCTGAAAGAATTAATATCTCCGCAATATTGAGTTCCTTATTAGCAAATTTACTAAAAATGTTGCCCATGGAGGTCGCCATGTTCGTCATTGGTGAGCTCTCGGCATTGGGTGACGTTTTAAATGAATTTGAAGGCAATAGATAAAAACAGGTGTCTAAGAAATGTCTAGGGTACTCCTGGTCAGACTCGGATTATATAGTGTTTCCAGTAGAACAGCATTAACGATCGATTAAAAACGGGGCGGATATTCTTGAAACAGAATATAGATGAAAGGTTTGCTATGGCCATTTACTATTCTTTCACTTGTTTACTTATTTCAAACACACTATGTACTATATACCATCATGATTTCAATTTTTCTTCCTCGTTGAACGATCAAATGGCTGCAATCATACTGAGATATTAATAAACGTTTTACTTTGAATCAATAATATAGTGGCATTTTTCTGACTGAAAGACATTCATTTGAAACAAAAATGTATTTATAATATTTTGAAGCACACATGTTTATTTAGCCCCTGGGGCATTTCGCTTTAATTGATCTTACCAGCAATATCTTCCAGTCGCCAGATTTAACGTACTGGCCTCTTCTTTTTCTGTTGCCAGCCGAGGTCGAGAAAGGTTTCTCCCAGAGCAGTGTGACACCCTGCTTGTCCCTTGCAGTAGAATCTCCATCAGAAATGCGCCCTCTGGGTGATGATGGTGATGGTGGTGATGATGAGCTTGTGGTGACTCCTCAAGTTAAATTAATCATTTTCATTCACATTTCTTTGTTTGTTTCTTAGAAATTCCTTTTACATTTCTATTTGTTTATTGTTTTAAAACTTTTCTACTTGAGAAAATTTCACAATTAGGCAGATTTAAAAAAAGGTGCATTTTTCGTGATTTCCAGTCATTTCAGCACCTTCTGTTGTGTTCATTGTCAACTAGATTATCCTTGAGAAAAGCTTATTCTCAAATTTAGAGCTGATCCCGATCTTGATGTTTATTGTGTCCTGAGGTTCGCATGATGCGTCGTTGGTCCGCACTTTCCATAGCTACTCCGCTGTTTTAGGAAAAATTATATTTGCCCGCAATGAAATTTTGTAATATTTACACAGGATGAAGTCAGTGGTAAAAATAATCCAAATTTGTTGTCAAAAGTGTGCCGCCGTTGATATTTTTTGCTTTATTCTAATTTTGTCATAATAAATGAGACTTTCAAACAGCTGTGGAAAATATGCCCCCTTTGGTCAACCAATATTAATTTTACACTGTACTCTTTTGGGCTTACAAAATCACTTTTTGAAATGTTAGCGCAAAACTTTACAGGTTGGGTTCTGTGGTCAAGATAATTAAATCAAGATGAAATTTTAAACAATGAAATAGGGTCACCCCCTTTAATTCAACACATACGTATTTGGACAGTGTCCATACGGAATTCCTCTCTATGACATTGGCATGGATGGGAGATAGTGGTCACTCAATAGTCATTGGCATGGATGGGGATAAAGTAGTTAGAGTACCTCACATGCAAAGTACCTCACTTGCTGAAAGAGAATTTGACTGCATGTGTAGCCTCATGGTTTCACCACTTACCATGTTCAAGAAGTTTCCTGAGCTCTACAAGACTGTGAAATGTGAGGGATGCTACGTGAGGTTTTCCCCATCTGTCTGTACCTTCCTCAACATCCTCCTCAAACTTGATCCAGCGGGCCTTCTCCTTCCACTGCATCTCATGCCCTTCCTCCTTAAATAACTCATCCAATTCTACAAAAACCTAACGAGAGATAGAATTCCCCCATAAACGGTAACAAAGATTTGGTATTTCTCACTGTGGTTTTGTACGTGCACTATTTATATAAGAAAAGCCTATCAGAAATCTGCTATCCATGGGGACACTCACATATCATGGTATGCACAAACTGCTGTGCAGGAGTGCCTCAGCCTGAGTTTTAAAAAAAGAAAATTAACAATCTTAAGTAAAACCAAATTTAATTTCTCAAACTTAATGCCAAAACTGCATTGGAAATACATCAAAGAATATAAAAATCAACTTTTAGAGTTTTATCCTCAATTTTGTAGGACTAGTTTGAGAACAAAAGTAGGTATACAGGTTCCAAATTCGGCAACCTTTAACAAATTTTTCATTTTTGAATAGTAACTGCTAACGTATAGCTTTGATTTCTAGAATTTCCTGTCTTACATAGAGAAATAAAGGGGTAAAACAACATGAGGAATATAGTAAGCAAAATGAATGCACCACTATATCAAATCTAACATGCAAATGTAGTTCGAGCACAAGTTATGAGACACAAATGAATGTAAATATTTAACGGGCTGTGACAATTAGCGACCCTGGGTCAGTAGTGACCCTGATGAATTCATCAGACTTGTACTGAATAAACTGCATAATTCTCCAGTTTATTCCGTACAAGTCATGTAAGAAATTGCATTGTCTTTAGGCAGATGCAGAACCTCCCATAAATATATATTCCCACATTATATATTCAATTCGATCACCCTGTATGACGACACCCCCCAAGTGACGTCATACCCACAATCCTCTTCCTCTTTTCGTCTTACCCTCGACAAGATAAACATCCTGCAGGGGGAGGGACGGGCCGGGAATCAACATCGGAGAAGGTAAGCAAGCATTCCTTACGAGTCATTAGAACACCATGTTCTGCATGACTCATACAGGAATTGCTTACCTTCATCCGAGTTGAATGACAATTGCATTAAATCGCCAGATTAGCCACAGGTATAGGAGGCGGTGCAGGATGCCAAATGTCACACCTGGATGCGTGAAATCGAAATGCGTATGAATATGAATTGCAAGCAATTTCAGAAGTTAGTAAGACATGCAAGATCACATGCCAATACAAATAGCCTGAAACCTAAGCACACCACTTACTAAGATACTAATTCGCTGAGCCCCTGAAAGAGTGGCTCCTGCAAAATAAGCTGGCAGATAAGCGACGTACCTAGAGGAGACGTCAAACGAAAAACCAGCCACCCTAGTGCACAACACACACGGCACATAACTGAGAGGTTACTCCAAGTATGAGGGTCTACAAGGTTCAGAGCAGCTCGAGCCATTAGACCACTCGCCCCCCTGGGCCCCTGACGGGCCGAGAGGACGGGGCACGCCGGGAGGGGAGATGAGGAGGGAAGAAAGAGCCCAAATCCTCGACCTCGACGGCTACAGTCTCTGCGAGAAAAACACGCACAGCATAAGGAACAGGAAGACATGAGTCATCAAGTTACTTAATGCAGCCAGCCCACAATATCCCACTCACTTGAGCCCCAAAGGGGCAAGTGAGTTGCGAGGAGCGGACAAAGAGGAGAATCTTGCGAGGACCAATAAGCCACTACGATCAACTCTCTAGATCGAAGCCTACCCCGGGGGAGTAAGCTCAGGATAGTACAGCAACCCAAAGTGTTCAAGTATCTCCACCAGGAATGGAAAGGCCAACCAGAAAGATTGACCCCAATAGTGGGAAATCAAATAGTCATACTATGCCTATAATCATGAAATGAAAAAAAGATCAGAAAGGCCTAACGATGTGCCCTGAGACGTGACCACCTCAAACGAATGACAGTAAACGTTTGAAGGGTGCTGACAAAGAATTCTCAGCAAAAAAATGTTGGGAGAGAGTACCGGATCAACAGTACAGCTCCAACATTTACTCCAAGGGCTACCTAAACAACTGGATGGAGGCAGCCAGGAGGTAAGAGAGAATCTAACAGATTCCGAAAACTCTAATTCTAAGGAAAAATCGCCGAGTAAAAGGGCAGTGCACCGAAGCCTAGCCCCCAATAGCATTCCCCTATCATACGAATGACTAAGGGGGACGCCACCGGCGAAGGGGGAAATCCAATTAGGATGACAAGAGGGGAAAACCCTAAGTGGGATAAAGGTCCCAGCTGGACCTTAGAGCAAAACATATGCTAAGTGCAAATAGGATTGCTTCCAAGGATACAGAGTAATCCCGTTTGGCCCGTGGCAAAACAAACTCATCAGATCCTAGCAGGGCTGGAAACATCAAGAATAAGATACTGTGAAACGAAACCGCCAGAACACACAAAAGATTCTCTCACTTTATAAAAAGGCTCTGAGAGGATTGTAATAAGTCCAGTCGGCAGCCCGATGCCCAGACAAGAGTGGCCACTATTACTATATATAAACCTTGAAAGGTATATGATAAAATAATAGGCATCCCCCATGTACAGAAAACTCGAATCTGGCGGGAGACTAATAATCAATCCGAAAAAAAAAAAAACATAGAGGTAAAATAATGATCTAATAGTATAATCACACCTCCATGATAAGAAAACAAAAACCAATCCAGACATAGATAGATTGGAGTGATAACCCTTTCAACATAATTTAATTGAAAGCACAAGTGATAAAAAAAAGTCCATGTCATTGGAAAATGCAAAGACTCATTATCAACCCATCAATCCATCCCCATGCAGAGAGATTGAGAGGTTGCCAACTGTCATCAAAATAAAGGCACAAAAAACCCCCCGCGGGTGCGGTGAAGTGGCTATAATGGAGCTGAGAATCCCTGCTATAGCGTGAGAATAAAGACCCCCGCGGGGATCGAGCACAAAGCCGAACGAGCAAGAGGCTCGGCGGCGCGTGCCACAAACGCTTCGTAGAGATTAAAAGCCGACCGCATCCTGACACACTTCCGAATAGAATATAGCAGGGGCGGTAGACTTGGAGAGTCTTCCGACACAAAACTTAAGCCAAAAAGACGAACTTAATCGTCTAACATTTCTATTCTAGGGTATCCATCGCCAAGATGGCGAGCGGATTACCCAAAACATCGATAGAAAAAGCGATCAGAAGCGATGAATATGGCATAAATTACGGCGGAATCCGACACACAATTTAGGCTACTGACGAAATTAATCGCCAATCGTATCATCAACGGTATTCATCGCCCAAAAGGGGGCATCGAATATCCGAAATTCGAGTCAACCACGATCCGAAGTATGAAACAAGACGTAAAAAAATGAAGGAATGGCAGGAAACGCTCCCGTCCCGGAAAAATACTGACTACATATCGTGTTGAAAAGCCGCGAACGACACCGGCAGTTATGCTAAAAAGGATGATCCAAAGCGCCATCGACATGAATTCAGACCATAGCAATAGTGATTCCAATTTTAGTCCTACCAAAAGGACCGAATTCAAAGGAATCAGACGGAGTAGCAGCATAAGACCCGCACGCACGCCAGGGGAGAAGGGGAGGGGGGAGAGACCAAACCGGTGGCACAACCCTAGGGCTGGCTCAAAAGCATCGGTGGGCGTTGTGTTTTTATTAAAAAACCCGCATCCAAACTAGGGACCCAGGAGGGGTAATGGCTCGGAAAGACAACCTATCTAAGAGGCTGCAAACGCTTAATAAAGACGTAAGCCGACCCGAAGAACCGGATTGAACGGATGACGTCGAGTCAAACACCGGAGAGACAACTACAGGAAGTTGAATCCAAAAAAGGGTAGGCATCATAAAAGGATATGACGCCACCCCTGATAGCTAAGGGAGACGAGACCAAACATGTGAAGGCGGACAGTGTGCCCCGAGGCACGGGTGTTGTGGTAGGAATACCCCGACGCCTGCTGTCACGAGGAACGATTGGCGGCAAAGCGCCGCCCCAGCAGCAGGGAGGACGACACCCCAGAGGAGGGTGCACAGTCCCGGGCGAATGGGTTCAGTTCCCCGCAACGAATCATCACACCCACAGGAGTGTCCTAGTGTAACAAAGAGACACGGCTTAACACAGGACAGTATCCAATCGGGTAGATGAAACGATGCTCCCATCGACCGAATCCCGGAAGGGATTGAGGCGATTAAGGGCGAAAGACCTACACCACAGGGACCTAAAACAACTAAACCCCGCAAGAACAGAATAGGGTAGTAGCAAACGACCCGTGGATGTATGGTCTCTATGTATGCGACGTATTATTATTAAAAAGGCCAGTACATGAACGGACAACGTACACCAGTATAAAATACAAGCATTACCAACGGTGTGCCGCACCCCAAAAAAGTAGTCACACCGCAACCTCAGCTACACCGCGCCCCGAACGGGACAAACGAGGGGGTATACTGCAAGACGAATAAGCAATCTACACAAATTGTCATCTTACGCCATTACTCCAGCGCCGATGACCGATTGTCAACAGTACTGGAGTTGGAGGTAAAGCGGGAGTCAGTATACGTGAGAAATTAGACGAGAGGTAACACTGACCTCAACCCGGTTTAGATGATCGAAAACCCGGGTTGACCCCTGAGGGACACGTAGAAATACGACGCTAGGCAACCACAGCGGGAGAGGCAGACCAACCTAAGTTGGCCAACGCCCCAGCCGCAACGGTTAATAACGGCATGCCCGTGCGCCCCCCCTTTTTCACCACCAAGCCAATCCAAGCGGATCGGCTTCAAGGCATGCAAGGGCGGGTATAATGCGCGGCAGAGATGCCGCAACTGGATCCCCAACAGGCAGCGCCGAGCTACAGGTCAGTGCCACGGTTCCAGAAGCCTGTTGATCCCTAAAGAATAGGAATTCAACTCCCTGTGAATAGGATTGTCTCGGCAGTATCGATTAGTAAAAGCTGTGGGATGAATGGTCTATTGTATGTGTATTGCTAATCCACATGAGAGGATTAGCAATGGACCGAAACCATCACAAAATGGAAAACGAAATATACTGCCTCAGACCGAAAATCCCTGCTGCAGGGACAGAGGCCTCAGGGTGGAGCCAGCGCAGTAGAAGGCCAACAAATCACCGTAAAAAGAACGGGACAATGCGTAGGGCTAAACACGCCGCAAATCTCTCGAACCTTAACCCCGGTGATAAACCGGTCCGTGGTAAATTAATTTCTACTGAGAAATTAACAACGGCCCATCAACACGCGGGTTCGTTCGAGAAGACTCATCACCGCTAAAATCCCCGAAGGATTGGGCCACCGGGGGTGACCAGCGGACAGGGGCGGCCGACTATAGAGCAAGCCCAGCATCGCTCTTGAAATTGCCAAAAACACACCCTGACGCAGAATCCCGACGCGCGGGGAGCGGAGCAGTAATGTGGAGGCCGCGTAATGGAGCCAGGATTAACGACCGTACTGAACAGGGCAAAGAGTTTTTGCTCGCCTCTTTACCCTTACTTTGGTTTGGCCCAATATCGATTGAAGAAAACGCCGTCCTCAAGCCAAGACATGATTCCATGAATGGGGGGGTTCAAAGCTGATGAATGGGATTGTCTCGAAAACGACCGGCAAAATCCCTCAGGTGAATGGTCATTTGTTGGTCTAATCCGGGATTACAGACCAAGGACCAGCACCCAGGAGATTCGCACGGTCAACGCGCCTGTAGCCGACATCAGCCCTGTGAGGATGAAGGCGAATGGCATCGAGACCAGCCATAGTAAAAGCCTGCAAAAGGCCCTATTAGATATAGCGGAAGAGGGCCCGACATCGCGAGTGGGTTTCGCTGAGAAGGGGGGGTGCTTGCAGCGGGAACCGCCACGAGTAGACTAGACAGCGCTCGGGCAGCGCCGCCGTTAGCGGGACCCCCACATGAGAAGGGGCACAACCACCTTAGGTGACGGTGTACACCATGGCGGTGATCTCGTGATCTCCGGTGATCTCCGACAACGGTGACAAACGCATAGTATCCAGCCAGTCCCCGCACCCATGGGGCACGGGCGACTGACACGACACCGGCGGGGTGTGAACACTCTAACGGCGGGTGAACCCACAATTACAGCAGCAGCGGAGGAATTCCCTGTAACGGCGATGGTACTATAGCGGTGGTGGTATTGGTATTGTGATCGGTGTGTACCGAAGCACCCAGCCTACACGCGCCCAGTATCCTATCAGTCAAACGCACCCCTGAGGCGCGGGCGACTGACAAGGACACCCCGGACCCAAATCCTGTGTAACGGCGGGTGAACTCCGCTTACATCAGCGGAGGAGCTCCACGCTATAACTGGTTCAAAATCCCTACCACCGTCCACGTTATACCAAAGGACGAAAACCCAAGGATGTACCCCGGTCCAACTCCAGAGCAAACCAGGGCATACCAGAGGGAGACCGAAACGCACGGCGCACCTATTCCCCGGCGTAGGACCAGCGGGATCAAGCATCGACGGCGACTCGGTTCGAACAAGTCACGTACAGCCATGGCATATAAGGGACACAAACCGGCCTGAGCACGCACAAAGGCGGGGATACCCGAATACAAATTTACTAAGTTCTAGATAGAAAATTATATAAAGCATTTCCAAAACAATCCTACAAATCCTTTAATCAAAGGCCAAACCTCGTGACATTAAGGGCTGCAAGAGAAAGCAAGAAGGAAACTAGGTAGTAAACCACAAGTGTACGCTCATTGTGTGAAGAGAATGATCGGCATATAAATTATTAAAATGTAAACAAAACGGACGCCATCTTGAACGGAGAACGAAAAACGGCCAAGCCCGCCTTACAAATACAATCGCACAAGCAATGTATGCACAAATATACACGTAAAATATATGAATATATATATAACACATATAAGTAGAAGTGGAAATCGGAATATCTTTGATTATGATCGTGACTGAAAGTGCCACGGCCTACGCTAGTCGGCCTATGGTGTGAATCATGCGGGTTTGTGTTGACAAACCCGACGCAAAGTCAAGGTATAAAGGTCCTTAAAAACGACTTCGCAAACAAACAAGACAAAATTACAGTCCAGGGACGTAAATAAATGACATTTAACAGATGTTTCACAAGGTTCAGGGCCACCAAGTAGCTTAAATCTGACCAAAAATTCGACAGAAAACAGGGAGTTAAATCATAACGTTTACCCATTCTTGGCGAAATTCACAAGAACGAAAAGAGGAAGAGGGGATTGGGGTATGACGGTACACTTGGGGGGGGTGTGGTCATAAAGGGTGATAGAAATGAATATATATTATGTGGAAATTATATTTATGGGAGGTTCTGCATCTGCCTAAAGACAATGGCAATTTGTTTACACAAAACATGATTGAAGGTAAGCAGATTCCTGTATGAGTTCTGATGAATTCATCAGGGTCACTAGTGACCCAGGCTAGGGTAGCTAATTGGTCACAACCCATATTTAACTCAGAGTGAATAGAGAGGCTTCAAATCCCTCTTAGTATATTAGTTGCAGGTAATTACGCCCCAATAACACACCTCATGAGGCCTGTGGTCGTACTGGTTCTAAATGCCACAGATTCTTCTGGGAAATTCTTCCTTGTCTTCACCTCCTTCTGAGGCTTCTCTTCCATAGCGACCTCATTCAACTCTATTCCCCAACGACTACGCCATGACGCAGCAGAAGAGGGTCTGAGCGGGCACTTGGATGATGGCATTGACGCTTTCTCTCTGTTTTGGGTTTGTGTCTCCTATGCACAACTCCAAGACGTGTTCTATTATAAAGAGAAAGGTGACAAATTGATTTGAACTTTTTACGGAAAGGGAATTATTGAAATTGTCTCCCTCAAAAACTAGTGACTGCTACACAAATTTAAGCTATAGAGGCTGATGCATTATGCATGCCAAGTCTGATGTCAATTTGAAAGGCTACAGGACATCTCTTATTGAGTTGAAGATATTATTTGAGGAGAAACACTTGCTTTTTCCCAAATGAATGGTTAAACTTTGATTGCTTGTGCAACACATTTCCTCCAAACATAAAGGTCTGATTGCATTTCAGATTCAAAAAAAGTGACAAAACTGAGGGACAACATACATAGAACCCCAAGTTCTGGTTTAAATCGGACTTTTCGAAGGGAGACGCCCGGGAAAAAAAACGAAAACTAACAAACATACATTACGGACATTCGCACCCTCGGAATATCCCCCTCTGCTTTACAAGCCAGGGGGATAAAATTAAAAAAAAAACATTTTTAGTTTCCTTATGTTTAAAGAGGACATGAGGAGGGGGAGATTTCCAGAAAGAAAGCGCCCCCATTTTTTTCGAACCGGGTGTTGTTTTTTTGCATATTTGGAATGTTTACAATGTATTAGATCACACCTGAAGGAATAAGCCGAAACGCCATTGTATGTAATAATTGATGATTTAGTTAGTACTTTCTGCTGTGCACAACAGAAGTCAAAGCACTGGTTCTATGGGGACAATTACGTTAGTCAGGCAGTTTCAAAACAAGGTTTCCCGTTTTCTTTTGTACTGTTTGTCTCCAATAACCTCAGGACGTTATTGGGGGTGGTTCTACAATCGATTACTGTGCCATTTGAAAGAAATGTGTATCCTTAAAAAAAATCTCCTCCTGTCACTTTAAGGAAATTCTGCATGTCCAACTAAAATAATGATCTGGACTAACAGTTTTCTAATGGATATAAAGTATACTAACGGCTAATGTTTTAAAAAGATGTCTTTTGCGGTCCGAAAGAATTAATATCTACTGCAATATTGAGTGCCTTATTAGCAGAATTTACTAATAAATGTGCCCATGGAGGGTTCGCCATGTCGGAGGCTTGGTGACGCGCTCGCATGGTGACGTTTAGACGTTGTAAGTCAATAGATTTAAAAAACCGGTGTCTAAGGAATGTCTATCTAGGGTACTCCTGGTCAGAGAAAATCGGATATATAGTGTGTGCCAGTAGGAAAGCAGTAACGATCGATTAAAAACCGGGGCGGATCTTGAAAGAATATAGATGAAAGGTGTTGTATGGCATTTACTATTCTTTCACTGGTTACTTATTTCAAGACACATATGTACTATATACCACATGATTTCAATTTTTCTCGTGGGACCGATCAAAATGGCTGCCTGCATCATACGGAGATATATAAACGTGTTACTTTGATATCAATAAATATAGTGTCATTTTTCTGACTGAAAGACATTCATTTGAAACAAAAATTTATAATATGTTGAAGCGCAATTTTATTAGCCTGCATTTCGCTTTAATTGACTTACCAGCAATATCTTCCAAGTCGGCCATATTTAACGTAACTGCCTCTTCTGGTTCTGTTGCCAGCCGAGGTCGGGAAAGTTCTCCCAGAGCAGTGTGACTACCCTGCCTTGTCCTTGACAGTAGATCGCCATCAGAATGGCGCCCTCGGTGGTGATGATGGTGATGGTGGTGATGATGATGCTTGTGGTGACTCCTGCAAGTGAAAGTAATCATTTTCACATTTCTTTGGTTTTCTTAGAAATTCCTTTTACATTTCTATTGTTTATTGTTGAAAACTTTTCTACTTGAGAAAATTATCACAAATTGGCAGATTTAAAGGTGCATTTCGTGATTTCAGCACCTTCTGTTTTGTTCATTGATCACTAGATATCCTTGAGAAAAGCTTATTCTCAAAATTTGAGCTGATCCCGATCTTGCGGTTTTGTGTAATGAGCAATTGCTCGTTTCCCACTGTCCCATAGGCTATGCTGTTTACGGACAGAAAATACAAAATTGAGAATTTCTTACAGATGCGACCGAATTTGCACGTAAGATTTGGCACACATGGATTACTAAGGCTAACGGTTCAGATGATACAGGGTGAGTCAAAAAAAACTTGACCCTGATTGTGTCCACCATTTTGAATTTTTGGATTCGTGGAACGAATCCCCACAAACGCTTCAGCTGGTACAGTGGTAGACACATTTCTGCTGGTAGACACATTTTCGCTATTTTAAGTAAATACCTCCTTGTCAGGCTCGATGTCGAGCTCAGCGAGCCAACACTTCAATGGAAACCCAACACTTCAATGGAAACCCAGGGAAACCCAATAGCGATTAATTAAAAAAAAATGTTCAAAAACCATATTTGAGTGATAAATTAGCCAGAATGCCCCCATAATCCATATATGGTGTGTTCTTTACCAAATATGGTGTGTTCTTAACCAAATATGGCGTGTTCTTTCTACGAAATCCGACTTTCCAAGTGGATTCAGATATTCACCGTTACTCCCCCGAGAGCGCCTATACCTCGTGCAATTCCATCGGTTAGCATAAGAGGGTGTAATGTAAGTCAATGGAAGAGCCGTGGTGTGTTTTTTTTATAGAAATTTTAGGAATTCCTGATGTCCAACCCCCCCTAAATGACCTCGTCATATGATGCTAAGTTCCTTGAAAATCAGTGGCATAGATGGGCATTGTAGCAAGTCCAAACATTTTTTTTTTTTTTTTTTTTATGAGCAATTGCTCGTTTCCCACTGTCCCATAGGCTACTATGCTGTTTACGGACAGAAAATACAAAATTGAGAATTTCTTACAGATGCGACCGAATTTGCACGTAAGATTTGGCACACGTGGATTACTAAGGCTAACGGTTCAGATGATACAGGGTGAATCAAAAAAAACTTGACCCTGATTGTGTCCACCATTTTGAATTTTTAAATAATATATATCTAACATATGTGGTATCTGCGGAAAGCTTATTTCATTATCTTTAAAGGGGGATGGCCCGATTTAAGGATATGAAGTTTTCATCTTGATCGATTGGCCTTCACCCAAAAACACCACCTGTAAAGTTTCGCGCCGATATTTCAATGCCTTTTCATGTGAGAGCAGAAAACGTGATTTCGTAAGCTCCATAGAGTATGTGTAAAATTAATATTGGTCGACCAAATTGGGGTACATTTTCGCTCATTACTTCCAAACCAAACATCCTTTGGCCCTAAGATTTCACAAGGTAAATGAGAAAAATAGTAGCTTTCTTCTGATACCAAAATGTTGACCACTTCCGGTAAAATCTGGGCTTCTGGGGACGAGGCTATTAAGGATCGGCCATGGACCTTTAATTTGCTGCAAAGATCATTCCAATCGGTTAAGTATAGGCCGAGCTAGTCTTTCGAATCAAGAATCTGCAGTGAATAAAAAGCCTGATTTTCTCTGGACACGGATTTCCTTCGCTGAACGCCGTTCATTTCAATGTGAATCTGTGGACAGAGCAGAAAACCGACTACTTGATTCAAACAACTGTAGCTCGGTCTATACTTAACTGATGTGAATGATCTTTGCAGTAAATTAAAGATAATGAACCCAGCTTTTAGATGATACCAAATATGTTAGATATATATTACTTAAAAATTCAAAATGGCGGACACAATCAGGGTCAAGTTTTTTTTGACTCAACCTGTATAAAAATCTCAACATTTTTTAGGTAAGTCGGGGGGACGAGGCTGCGGATCAAGAAATGCACCTTTAAAATGCTCCAAGCTATAAAATGCTCCAACACAGTAATTCTCATACCATATAATCTAGAACTCGTTAGAGTAGTCAAATGATTACTAAGGGGGCAGGCTTCGAATTACAATGTTAGAATTATGCACCAGTGCATGCATATAACTTCAAAAATTTACATGCACAATGTGAAAGTTACATAAACAAGCTAATGTAAACATGGTGTTACTACTAACCTTTCCATATCGGTCTCTGGTACGTTTAGACTATTGACAGTCTGCTCAAATTTGATCATTTCTGCATTCAATGACTTTCTATGAAATAAGCTAAAATTGCATATATTATGGATTCTCAAAATTTCAATTTACATGCAGACAGGCATGCAGGATACAAAAGTTACATGCACAGAGAGAAAGATACATGCACCTGGGTAATTCAAAGCCTGTAAGGGGGCCCATTTACACATACAAAGATCAACAGATACACACCTATCTTTATGGTGGTGATGTCTGCGATGTCCTTCTGAAGCAGACACATCGACGGGTATGCCACCAGACACCTTCGAAGGTGCTTTCTCAAGTGGCCGATGAGGAGTGCGTCGGAGAGGCTGGTGAGGAGTTTCTTGAAGAGTGTGTGATTCCTCTTCCTCCTCATCTCCACCACCTATGGTAAACTGGAAATGACACAAAGCATAAAATTACAATGAATATTAGTCAAAAACACATTATGTTTTATAAATCATATAACTGAGGCCTGATTTCCTTTCCAATGTTGACTGAAATATATGCATTTCCCTTCTGAGAAGTGGAATGCCCCAAAATACCTATTTTAGCACCCCTAAAAGAGAAAATGGTCTCGACCAGTGACCCCAGGTCACACCCTGTCGGCCATTACTCTTCCCCAATTCCGTTTTGGCTCAGAGCCCACACGGACGCACGCACATATCATGTTGTGGGGCGGGCCTGGAAGCCCGGGGAAGGCAACTTGCAAAGGAAATCAGGCCTCAGTTATATGATTTATAAAACAATTGTGTTTCTAACTACATCATTACACTGAACTGATTCCTTTACACCAATGTTGATGAAATATATGATAACCCCCGTTGAATGATCAATTTGCAATCAAACACCAGGACTTGGCTCACTCCGTAGGATGGTGGAACATGCTATTTAGAGAGCGGCTGATTAGGATGCAGTCAAAGGTTGAACCAAAACAAGCCCGAGCAGAAAAAACACATGGAATTAGTTCCCTCTAAAAGCAGGGAACCCAATAACTCACCTAGACAGTGGAGTACGCCAAGGTGAAGTAACGGAGCTTAGACTTTATAATGTGTTTAAAGACCTGGCCAAAGTTTTTTGGAAGAGGCCAGAGCCGAGAATTCCGCAGAGAAAAAAACCAAGCCTAAGGAATAGGCGCGAGGGAAGAACGCTGGAGGAGACTGGAGTGCGACGTAGGCTTGGACAAAGGGCCAGAAGCACCCAGCGGCAAAGCGGAAAACAAGGCTTCACAGCCTGAAACAACTGAGGATTCGAGAGGGAACCAGAGAAGCGCAAGGCGACCCGCGTAAAGACGCGGGGCAAAGAAGGCCTAACCCCAAAAAACAGAGGAGCGGGCCCCCTAGAGAGGGATCTGATCAGCCCACCACAGATGGAACCCAACGGGAGAGACGGGAGATAAAGGTTGTTGAGACTGAAGGAAGGCTAAAGGCCCCCCCCCCCCGATGAAGGGCTGAGCGATAAGTCCGACCCTGACCCGGGAGAGAAGCTAAAAGGAGAAGGAAATCTCAGAGCTAATTCAGCCGGGAAGGGAACCGAAAGAGTATTAAAGGCGAGGGCTAGAGAGACGCCGCACCCAAAGGATAATAGGGGGCTTCGCCAAGCGACTCGCCGATAGAACTCAGATCAAGAGGGAACTAGCTTCGGGTGAGGATCGGACGCCTTAAGGAGTCAATGGAACGAGCCACGTCAACGAAGGACGAATAACAACCTTGATGTGGGTGGAGGCTGAGCTAGCTCAATCGAAACATCAAAGACAACGGACGATCGGGACAGCTAAACAAGCCTCAAAATAAGCGGAAAAGTACCCCTCAGGCCGTCACAGCCAGGAGAGGGAGGGACATGCAATTCAGGCCTCGACTCGTAAGTCGACAGAACAACCGAGGAAAGAAAGAAGCAGACCTCCGCAATATGGAGCCGACGGCGCCAGAACCGGGGCAACGAAGAGCAGCCAAGGCTAGATAATGATAAACTATCACTCCCCCAGATCGGGCCAGAGAGCAAGCAGAGAGCAGGTGACCAAAGTCGTAGAAGAACAGATGATCCTAGGCTTGAGGAACATTCGGGACCGAACGCAAATCGATATAGAGGGGGCAAACAAGGAGCCGCGAAGCCGAACTCTGGTACGGGCAGAAGGATGCAACAAGAAGAGGTCCGCGGGCAGCCAGGGCTTCGAACGAATCTCCGAGGAGAAAGAAGTGAAAGAGCCAACAGAGCAGGTTGCTACCCGAACGGGCGAGTTACCGATTAAGGATCACCTAAGCCTCGAGAAAAGGGATTAACCAACTCGTCAACCAAACTCGAGACGTGCAACATGGAAGAATGACTCAACAACAGGGGGAAAACGCCTCAGAGGACATTCCCACGTGGGAGCGAGAAGCTCCAACCAACCTTTAAGTCCAGGTACACAGACTTTGACCGACTAGAAGAGAGGGGATAAAAACCCCAGTCGAAGTGGGCAGACCACCATGTCAGGAGCTCCAGATCGTAACGGACAGAGCCAGAGCAACCGAATGTGCCACCAGGACCCCGAGGGTACCAAGGGGGAAAATGCCACCAAATCCAGTCGCAAGGCACGGAGGGAAGACAAACCATGCCAACTGACCAGAATGAGAACGCCGCCAGTGAAGGCGAGTTCGGAGAACCCACCAAGCAAGGGAAAACCCCCATCGCAGGATTCCAAGTAGGCAGCACGTTGGGACAGAAGGCGTGGCAAAGAACACCCGCAAGTGAAGAGATCGAACAACGGTAGCCTGAAAACCGTGGAGGGGGGGAACCCCCCAAGACAGACCCCGACGAACGGGAGCACACCCAGCTAGGCCCGGACGAGCCTCAACGGTAGGCCCGGACGCGCCCCAACGCTACGCCCGTACGACGAGCCCCAACGAGGGGCACCAGTCGAGCCGACCAAAGCCCGAGTCCATGTCCCCCAGAGGGAGACAACAGACCAGGCTAGTCAGCAGGGAGCCTAAGGAATGTGCCGAGAAATGTCAAAGCCAGCATCCGATCTCCGAACAAGCGGGAGAAGGGACACGCTCAAGACACCGACCCAAAAGTGGGCAGTGTCCAGGCAAAATGTCGAAAGACATCAAGGGCTAGCCCCAAGGGGCGAGAAGGCCGGGGAGCACAGGTAAGGTAGGACAACAGAGCAAACCACCAGCGCCAGGCAAACAGCCAAGAAGGGGCGGAGGGCATCCAACTGGGTGCGGAGCCAAGCCCCAATGAGGAACACCGAGCACCAGCATCAAAAAGACTGAAGGACCAAAGGACCGAGAACCAGCCAGGGCAGGCTAGGCCAGAGGGCACCAGCCGGGCATGTAGACAGAGGTCTCGACCCCGCACGAAAGTCGAGGACGGAGGGCAAGGGAAAAAAGCCAAGGCGTGATGATCAGGTTCCCACCGTACGGGGGTAAGGCCAAAGGGGAAGGACATAAAGCCCCTACCCCAGGCTAGGCCAGCCCAGTGAAGCCCTTGGAGGGGCCACATAGACCAGCCAGGCACAGGCCTCAAAAGCCCGAAGGGGGCCAAGGTAACACCCAAGTAGCAAGGCATCAGCCCTAGGCCAGAGGCCCCAGGCTAGCCGCTAGCACGACAAGGGTCAGCCAGCTGATGGAAAGAACAAGGCCAGCTACCCGAGTGGAGATGAGGGTCTAGTCTAGTAGCGAAGGTAGGCGATGAAAGCCCCAGGCCTAGGCCAAGGCGAAGGTCAAAGGACCACCAAGGCTATAGGCCACGACCTCCTAAGGAAGTCGGGGGCTAATGACCCAAAGACCAGTATCACACCAATCAAGGATACAAGGTTTGACCCCAAGGGAACAAGACAACGCCAGACGAACTGTCACTAGGCCCCGACTCGGAAGCGGCGGTAGGCCCCGATGATCCCCAGGAGGGGAACAGCGAAGCTGCCTCATACCCAAGGCCATCTCCCCGATTAAAAAGGAAAAAAGAGACAGCGGCTAGGCCTAGGTAAGCAGTAGCCTAACAGCCAGAGCCTAAGAGCCAGTACCCCCCGCCAAGGCCTAGATGGTCCTAGCGCCTAACTGGCATAGACCAGATGCCTCAAGTCCCCGCTGGTGCGCACTGGAACGGGCCCCTGATTAGCCCGCAAAGGAGCTGGCCACCGGGTCATTCACAGTCAGCTGCCAGCACGGCAGCGCGGAAGTGCCCGGCTACCATAGCTTAATACCCATGGAGGGGACATACAGGCCCAAGGCTAACCAAGCTCCGAAGGGAGCCTGAGCAGCAAAAACACCCCCGCGGAGCCGGGGGCAGTGTGCCACAAAGGCTAAGGTCTGGGCCCCGACGAAGCTGCAAGCCATAAGCCACTGCATGAATGCGCCCCACGCCCAGTCCGAGCGGGCTAAGGCCCTCCACCGGCATGGCCAGGAGCCGCCCCACGCACCAACCCATCCAGAAGGTGGGGGAACCTGCACGCAGGGTCCCCCACCCCATCCATAAGGTGGTGGACCCTGCACCAGAGGCTGGATCAACATCGGAATAGACGCGGTAACCCCGGGGACACTAACACAAGTGCTGAGAGTGCTCACACTCAAGGCAGAGGCAGCATGCCAGCCAGATTAGGGGTGAAGCCACCCAGTCTAGGCCGCCAAGGCACAGCGTGGAGCCCTGCCAAGAGCAACTTGGATATACCCAGAGAACCGCGCCCGACTACGGCATCCCCTAGGGGATGCCCGAGAGCCAGAGCGACGCTACATCCCCACAAGGAGGACAGGTCACGGCGCCGTGATTGGCAGACCCGCCGCGGAAACAGGTGCAGGATACCAGCACCCGTGCCCGCAGAGGCGTACCCCTCGTAATGGCCCCGAACCGACCGCGTCAGCTGGGGCATCACGCGCCACGCCAAGCCCGAGGGCCCGTTATCCAGCGTTCGGATCTAGGCTGATGTGGCACTGCATTTGCTAGCCAGGCTACCCACGCGGGGCGCAGTGACAAAGTCAACACCATCGCGTCCCGCCCAGGGAACCCAAGAGCCAATGCCCCGGTTGTGGTGGTGTGTGTTGGTTTTTTGTGGTGGGGTGGTGTGCCGTAACAACCCCCGAAGTGATGTCGCGGTTAGGGTGCCCGAAGACACCGGAACCGTAACCCCGCTAGGCATAGACAACGGCGGCGATGGATTAACCCTGGCTACCAGGCATCACCATTGCCACTCACCACTACCGGAACGCCTGCCGCCACCAAGTCCCCTGGGAATTGGCAGAGCAGACCGCGCTAGCCTGCACCGGACCAGCCCCTAGGGCTGAACCAGGTGAGCCAGCGGCCGGTGGCATGCTGTAGAGGAGACCCGAAGTCGCCCCGCTAACATGCCGCGGAACAGCCAAAGCTACTCCACCTTCGGGAGCACCCAGAGCAGCAGCGGCTGCCTTGGATGAACCCCGGACCGGAGCCCGACTACCGCCCCCCCTTCTCCGTGAGCGCAACACGAGAGGCGTACACATGTTCAATGGCGGCCCATTGAACGTCCGACAGTCCGATACAAAAAGGGGAGCACCGGCTAGTGCGGGAGCACTGCCTGTGGTTGACACAAAGAGAATGGGGGTCCCATGAATGAATGGACGCGGGGCAGCGTGCGCAATTGTGCGACATAACGGGGTGAGCCTGAGCTGCTAGATGGACAAGCGTGCGCACCAAAACCGTAGAAAAATAACAAAGCGTGCCATGGAGGACTCCCGGGACGCAACGTCGGGACTAACAAAAACCAACTCGGTAACTGAGTCACCAACGGTTAAAGAAATTTTTCAAACACAGTTTCGACATACAGGGTGAGTCAAAAAAAACTTGACCCTGATTGTGTCCGCCATTTTGAATTTTTAAGTAACATATATCTAACATATGTGGTATCATCTGAAAGCTTACTTCATTATCTTTAATTTGCTGTAAAGATCATTCACATCGGTTATGTATAGACCTAATTACAGTCGTTTGAATCAAGTAGTCTGTTTTGCCCTCTGTCCACGGATCCACATTAAAATGAATGGTGTTCATCGAAGAAAATTAGCATTCACAAGAAAATCGGGCTATTTATTGACTGCAGAATAAATGTGATGCTATTTAATCCCACAAAATTCAGTCACAATTTACCATCGATGGCCTCTTAACGTTTTTACGTCCTCATCACTCATAACAATCATTTGAAAAATAAAGTAACTTGATACATGTATGAATTTCTGGAGGAGTTGAATGAATCATACCATTTGAAGGAACAGACATCGGTGACAACCTTTTAAGGTTAAAGTATTTTCTATAATTGTAGACTAAAACATGCCACATCTTGAAAAATGTGTTACAAATAAAACTTACTATTATCACTAGCTTTTAAACCTTTAAGATACCACTTTATTTGACATAAACATAGACATTCCCTTACCATCATTTTGGGGAGTTAGTTAGCTTAGTTGGCCGCCATGCATTCAAATGGGAATCCGTGGATAGGGGTAAAAACTGACTACTTGATTCAAAAGACTGTAGCTCGGCCTATACTTACCCGATTGGAATTATCTTTGCAGCAAATTAAAGATAATTAAATAAGCTTTCCAATGATACCATACTTGTTAGATATATGTTATTTAGAAATTCAAAATGGCGGACACAATCTGGGTCAAGTTTTTTTTGACTCACCCTGTATTTTATTAAATATACCACAAGCATATAATAAAATAATAGACACACCAGCCAAGATTTATTGATAGTAAGCAGATGATACTAAAAATAAACAAACAGACTCACACATAGTCAAAGGCATCCAAGGCTCGCAACACGTGCGGCAATGGCTGCCTTTGTTTATTACCTTTTTTCCCGCTACACAGATCACATGACTGCATCGGCGGCAAAAAAGGATACACAATAAAAGCTCTCCGACGGGCGTGAAAATCTCCGTAAATTCCGACCAAATAGAGCGCTTTATATCCAATATATAATCCAGTAATATATCCAGATAGTGTAGGTGTAGTAGTAGGAGTATTCCGTTTGAAGCAACTACAGGATGTGACCTGGGTTCACTGGTCAAGACCATTTTCTCTTTTAGGGGTGCTAAAATAGGTATTTTGGGGCATTCCACTTCTCAGAAGGGAAATGCATATATTTCAGTCAACATTGGTGTAAAGGAAATCAGCTCAGTGTAATGATTAATATTAATTTAAATCTTGGTTTGCATATACACCCGATGTGTTCACCTGTACTGACATCATGAGAATGAACTCTTCCTACATAACTACAAAATTGTCTTGAAAGAGAAACATTCAGACTGGAACGTTCTGTGAAGACTTGCAATTGCACGCATGTGAAACGAAATATGCTGGAGTTACAACTACAATCTTGACCAAAAGTGATGAACGATTTTGGTACTTTAAAAATTCCCCCTCTCCCCGGTCAATGTAGTAGTAGTAGTAGTAAGAGTAAAACCAAAGTTTTAAATCCGGTTTTGTCCCCGTTAACGGAGGTGGCTGGATTCACCTCACATTCAAAGCAATACTGCTGTGTGAGGATTTCTTGGATTCTAAAAATTTGCTTTTGCTACCAGACAAGAAACCAACATTGATTGGTGGGGATAGGGAGGGGTACATGGACTGAGCCGTCATGTTCTAACACATTTTGGCCGGGATTGTAGCTACTGCTCAAATACTGCCAGTAATGATTTCTAACTATGATTCTGTAGGAAACTTCATGGACCAAAACCTGTAATAAATACAGAATTGCCTTTGCTGCTAGGTACAAACATTCATAAGACTTTCACAATAGCTTATCTCTCTTGCTCCTGCTCCCTCACTTAGGGGTGTGATTTGAGTTTTGTGGAAAAATCTGGATTGGGTAAAAAATCCTGAAAAATGGATATAATTTGAACCTAAAATGACTTTGAACTGGGTTAGAAATTAAATAAAGTTGCCAAAATTTTGAAAATAAAAATCTTGGAGCAATCACCACCCCTGCTCATTTTTACCTCCCTTGATTATGCTCTCTCCCTTTCCTTGGTGGCTCTTCTCCCTCACTCCACATTTTCCCTTCCCTCCAATGGTTTGGGGATTCATACTGGTAAATAACATATGAGAAGGAGAGTAAGTCGAGCCCCACTGCAAATGATGGTGTTTTTTGGGGAACGGTTTTAAGTGTACCCAGAAAACTGAGAGAAATGGCGAGATCTGGTTTCAAAATCATGGTTGCTATCAATATTAAGTATAAAATCTTTAGGAATATTAAAAAAAAGGTTGGCATTGATACTTTATTTGATCTGAATACTAATTTTAACCGTATTCTTACAGGGAACACCTGACTGAAAAAGATGCCCTGACCTCGAGGGTCCACGATGCATGCTGGTCTTATGGTATAGTAGTCGAAGCAATTTGGGGACAACTACTTAATCTCATGACTGACAGAGATAGGGTGATTTCAAGAGAATGTTAGCTTTAAGATCTGGGATGTTCCATTGAAGAGAACATTACATTTTCTCGCCCATTTTGTACAGTGTGAAACTTTGATGGTAATAAATGGAAGTACTCTACACATACACATTTTTATTTATCACTTACCATTGCTTTCCTCTTTGGTATTTCCTTTTTTTCTTCAGGTTTCAACTTCATTGACAGTAGTTACTGATATTTCTGGCACGGATAATTTTTGGGCTAATTTTTTTTGGAATCGGATGCAGTTTGTGACTCTTGGGATCCCACTGGATGCACACTCTGGTACTTGCTTGGAAAGAGGTAGACTACTAGGCACAGACTTCTGTTTTTTTTTTTCTTTTTTTTTTCTGGAGCTTGCAGGTGTGGACTGAGATGAAGCGTCAGGATCCAGAGGTCCAGGTGTCGACTGGCTTTGAAGTTTGAGGGACGCTTTGGAACTCTTACGAGATAATGGTCTAAGTGGGGGTGGAGCACATTTGGACTGCTCGTTTGCGATGACCTTAAACAGTTAAAAGGAAATTGAGACATTTTAGGTTTGAAGATCCTCTACTGTTGCTTTAAGTGGCTGGGGGTTGTTTTGTTTTTTGCTGGATAGCTCTCTCGATTAAAATATTTTTATGGAATCAAGTGTAGTGTGATAATTAGCTTTATTCTGTAAAGAATGTTTGGGTGACAGGCTGTCTCTAAGAAATTATTTAAGGAATTAAGCAAAACTTAAAGTGATAGATTTTTTTTAGAATACGGATTCTCATTAATTGCATTTGACGGTGTAGACAAAATACTGAGAATGTTTTCAGTGGTTTGTAGTGACAAACAGTTACAAAAAGAAAACAGCAAACTTTGGTTTTAAACAGTGCCTGCTATCGTAAGCATCCCTATAGAAAACTATGCCTTGATTTTGTCGGGGACGGACAGAAATACTAAATTCATATCTTTATATACAAAGACGGGTATAGCTTATTATTCTTCAGGTGTGATCTAATACATTGGGCTAAGCTTCCAAATATGCAAAAAAACCAGTTTGAAAAAAAAAATTGGGGGTGCTTCTTTCTGACACACTGAATGTTTCTCTTTCAAGACAATTTGGTGAGTTGTGTAGGAAGAGTTCATGCTCATGATGTCTTAAAGCACAGGTATTATTCTGGGTAAGCGTTTCAAAATTCCTTAGTGTGTTGTCAGAAAAAAGTGTATGTCAGATGGGTCAGGTTACGGAAACTCCCCTTGTGTAGTGAAAAGTCATGGTGTGTGTCCGTGGTTGTAATGTATAAACACAACACACACACACACATATACCACAAAATCAATTGACCAATCGGGAATTAAAATAGTTTCTTACTTTGAAAGTCCCTTTCATCGAATTGGCGCTGCATGGGGGGGGGTGCTCTCACACTGGTTGTTTTGGCATGGTGAATTTGGCTGGTCCCACCAGCATCTCTTCAATACTCTTTTCTGCCTCAGGGTCATGGTAAGATGACATGGACTTCTGAGACATTGAAGAACGCTGCAAGGAAACATGAATACATACTTGATCAGTGCTGTAATACTCTGTAGCTAATCAATAGTTCCAGCATCATATTACAGAGTAGCTTGTTCACGTAGCGTTGCATGTCGTCCGTACTACCTCCTACCCCGCTACGTACCCAAGTGTATTGAAAAAAAAATGGGGATGGGTGCGCAGCGGATCCAATGCGGAATAAGCAAATCCGGAATCAGTACAAAACCAAGACTGAAATGAAAATCTTTAATTTGTAATAGTCCTAACTGATATTATATTATACGCACGTTGTTTCCTTGACTGATTTTCCATTCATAATTTTGAAACGGTAATTCTTAACCATACAAAATCACAACATATGCTGGGGCCCTGTGCCTTGGGCTTTGCTTTATGGCTCAGACTACCCAGTTGTGAAGAGGTGAGAGACCAAATTCGCAGGGAACCAGACGCCCCACTCAATCCAAAATAACGTTAGGATGCTAAAGACATCAAAGTTCTTCTATATGCACATGATTTCTTGTCATAGAGGATCGTAAGTATACTAAAATTCTTGAATTTTGTGGCACATACGGTGGACACATGGATCCCGGTTTCTTCTATGTACAAGCGCTCAGGCTTCTGTAGTGCAGATAACAGGCTATCGTAGCGGAAAATGCCTGAGCAACCTCAGGCTAATTACAATGGTGCTTAAATGTTTGTGTTTTTTGCAGTTATGCAGTAATAACACACCACATAGGAACATCTGGACTATCAAAAATCATAAGATACAATATGAATGATGTCAAGGAACATGTACTCATGGATGCAGCAACATGGCTGTGGTTTGCAAATTTACTGGCCTAAAACATCTGACCATATAGAAATGGTTGAGATTCGTTTTCCAGGGTTATGGTTGAAGTTGTTGGATATGCCACTCTAATAATTAGAATTACAGCAAACCAGCATGAGACATGCACTCCAATTGTGAAATACTAATTTCCCCCAATTTAGACTTTAATCTAAATTGGGGGAAATTATAAAACATAGGTTGAATTTAGTATTTGCTCCTATAGTAAATAATGAATCCAAAACAGCAAAAATTAATGGATTAGTACGGGAAGAAGGGTAGTGTTGGAGAATCCATCCAAAAATTTCCAAGTTCAAAGGGACAAACACGAGATTTCACATAACAGGTGTCCAAAACATTGTGAAAAATCTGTTTTGCACTAATGTATAGCTTTCTATCAAAAAATATCCCCATGTGAAAGGATTAAGCTGAGAATTATTTCTTTCATACAAAAATGGGAAACATTTGTCAACTTAAAGGTTTCAATGAGAGATTTCAAATAAACATGGGTCCCTAAAATGTGAAAATTCTGATTTTGAACTGGTGTGTAAAAGCTTTTAGAACAAAATACCCACTCTGAAAGGCATTAAGTTGAGGAAGTGTTTCTTGGTCCAAAAATTTCTAATTTCCTAATAGGAACACATACAAAATTTCGCCTATGTTTTCTTTGAAATATGAGCATACACAAATCACCTTCTGTTTTCATTTTAAGTTATTCTTAACCAAATAAAAGGTAGGGAATCTATTGAGTGTCTAATCTATATGAAATCACTACATATCAGTTATCACAGAAAATTATGGATGACTTGAAATCTCTCATTGCACCTTTAACTCAGACCGAAAATAGAAATGCATATGACAGAGCAATCATAGTGATTAAATGGTTGTCATAACTATTTTCTGCTGTGTATTTCCTGCTTGTTCAAATCAAATGCAGGACACATTCTTGGGCACTCCCCCCCCCCCATTTTCCCCCTCTCCTTTCCCCCCAAAAAAGAAATGCTACACAGAAACTAACTCTTTTTTTTCCTCCTCAGTTTTTTTTATGCATATGTAATATATGGTCATATGTCTCAAGATTTTCCCTTCCCAGGCCTGGCTGCCTGCTCCTATGATGGCCATGTTTTTTGGCATTGTTCACAGGGGGGTCCGTTCCCACACTTAAACTCTGTGTCGTAAATCAATGTGCGTACTATGTCATTCCTGATTGGACCAATTTTGTCCAAGCAGGCCTTACCGAACTGAAGCTTCACTAGCATCACGACAAGCATTCCAATAGGCAGAGGTCCCTTTTTAACACAGTCTTTCAAGTAGTCGAATAGATTCATATGCAGTTACATCTAGTATAAGGCCTTCAAAGGCTTTTAACAATCCTTCGAAAATGCACTGAAATGCACATTTATAGAAGGTTTTTTTTTAAAAAAAAAAAGGCCAAGTTATATGCAATTCGCGTAAGCTTCATTAGGGGACTGCCTAGGCCACTAGAAGCCCTCAGATATCAAATAACAACCTCAATGGCATGATAGCTTTGACAAACTACAACATTTTCTTACTTTTTTATTTACAGAACTGCATTCCTTTAAATACAACACATAATGCATACAAATTAAACTCACACTAGAGAGGCATGCCAAATACAAAATCGCATCGGTCCTTGGAACGCTTGTGCCGCCTGCCATCGCAGTTTGTGAATGATAGGCCTTAACATGAACTTTGACCTTGATATGTGGAATTAATGAGGGCGTTCCATAACAATGTATTCACATCGTGTAAGGTCCATGGTTTTGTGTGGAGAGAGCCGAACTGTTGTGTAAATGCTCCCTTTCACATTGCTGCCATTCAGGCTCTTCCCGCAAATGCGTGAATATGAAATATGTGCAACCATTTTCACAAGCAGGCATCATGCAGAACAGTCCACGGCAAAAGCGTCGCGTCCTTTCGTGACCACCTCCGGTTACAGCCATTATAATCCGGTTTAGAGAAATTAAGCCAAGTTTTGGCCATTCCGCTTCATTACGCACAGCCAATGACTGAGCCCAAACTAACACAAGACAATTACCCCGAGTTAACTCCATTCTCTGTGCAGCACCAGCAGGCGTGGCCAAATCCACCTCTACTTGCCGTAAACTGGTAAGTTTGCGACTGTCGCGTTCAATACTGTTGTTTCAATTGAGTGACGGCCAACTTGCCCAGGGTTGTATGCTACTGATCTTTACCTTCAATTAAGAGAATTTTAATAATCTTGATTGACACGTTGATACAAAAAATAACGGTCAACAAAAGGACTATGGCGATGTAAATGAATATGGCACTTTACGGAACTCAAGTGATGGTTTACAGTGATCTATCAATTGAGTTCACATGGGAGAATTGGCCGAGGCCCGGGGGGGGTCTAAAGCAGTGGGAAAAGGGTAGGTACATATGTGCCGCCGATATGGGTCACATTTTCACGCCTTATTATAACAATGGGTCGTTTTACCGACCATGCTACTATAAAGATGGGTCACTTTTTGAGGGTCATTGCTTACTATATTAAATGGGTCAATTTTTCAATTTTTGGTCTCAATTTACTATGAAAAATGGTCTTCGATTTTTTCGATTTTCGCTAAAATCACAAGTGTAAAAGGTTTGATTTCTGAATTTGAGAAAAAAGTTTACTAGAAAAATGGGCGATTTTGCTAAGATCTATTGAAAATGGTTGCGAAATTTTCCAAGCCAAACTAATAAATGGGTCGAAATAATTTTGGAAACCAAACTAAACTATTAAATGGGTCATATTTTTGTACAATTTGGTCACTTAAAAACACATTGGGTCGTTTTTTTATCCGGTGGACGCACACATGTACCCAATTTTGGGTCGAGACCCCCCCCCGGGGGCCGCGGGTGCATGGGCTTTCAGTCTAAATGTGTCCGACGACAACTTCTTTCAATGTGTTTGGTGTCATTTTACATGTTAGTTAGAGGAATAAATATATACTAAAAGACATTGTTACAAAAAATATTGGATTTTTTTTTTTTTTATAAGTTTGAACACAGGGATGCAAAATTTGATTCGGTATTCCAAACTACACGGGGAGATTCCTCAGGTCACGCACAATTGTGACCGCCGCTGTGGGTGGGGAATACCAAAAACTGGGACAGTTTTAAGGCCAAAAAAAAAAAAATGTTTGATTGACCAGACAGATGATTTTTAGAGTTGGCTCGGTCGGTCGGAAAAAACTTTTTTTTAATTCAATAGCAAAAAAAAAAAAAAACTTTTGGTATGGGCAATGTTTGTTCGTATTAATAAGTTAATTCAAACACTAAAAATTAAGTTGATTCTTACTCCCAAAATGCATATTTGTACATTATGAAACCCAACAACATGCTAAGAAAAAATGTTTAAACATCATCTTTTTTACATTCAGAAAGTTAAATTGAAAAAAAAAAACCTTTTAGGAATTTTAAAAATTAGGGTCGTATTCTTTTGCAACAGTAAAAAGAAAAAAAAACAAAAATTGTCATGTTTCCACCAAATTGGGTCGGTCGTCGGAGAGGACAATCAAACAATTTTTTTTTTTTTTTTGGCCTAACTGCACTATGGGGGAGGAAAAGGCCAGGAGCAGGAGCTTGATGTGATTCATTTAAAGTTGCACACCATCACTTATGGAAGCCCGGATGAAGCCAATTTATCACTTTGCCAATTACCCATGATAACTCATGATTCATCTACACAAAAAGTTTTGGTTTTTGATCAAAAACATATATATAAAATGTCACTTGACTTAAAATGATTGACCCTAGCTCATTAGGATATACATTTCATGGGACAATTGTGGTCCTTCACACCTCTGTCATGAAGTTGTGAGACATTTCCTAAATGCCAACAGATCAGCTCTCACATGAACAGTAACTTCATTCAATACCAAAAGTCTATGCACATTAGAATCCAAGGCAGGTCATTACAAGGAACAGCTAGGTATGGTGGAAATAATGATTTAATTATGCGCATGGTCAAGAGAGTACACCTAGACAACTTAATAATCTTTTCAGGAAACTTTAAAAAACCTGATCACCTTTATTTAAAGGGCTTATGCTAGCCTCTTTTTTAATTGCTATATCCACTTCTAAGCTCACTTAATATCAGTCAGGGACATCCAATTGGTGGCCTGTTCCATGCACTATGTCGTCTGGCAAGTGCTTTACCCAACAGTTGAGCCCCTCAGATGACCACTCTGACCCAATCATCCGCAAACCATTGGATTTCACAATGATTTGATGTCTAGGATTACTCTCAGTGACTTTTACACTAAAGTACCCAATCTCTGTAATTTAAGCAGTCATCCTTTTCTAGTATTAATTTTAAAATACATCATTCCGTTGATGGCTTTTGTGTTCCCGCCTTCCCGTCGCGGTTTGGTGAAATGATTAGGGCCTCACATGAACCTTTTTGACCTTGATATTTTGTACCTTTGACCTCATAAACAAATGAGGGTTGCATGTAAGCTCCATAAAGCAAGTTTGGTTTTCCAATTGAACTTCAACTTTTCAAATGCGGTCAATTTTTACATTTTCAGCCTATTTTACAATTTGACCTCACATGACCTTTGACCTTGGTATGTGACCTTTGACCTCATAAACAACTGAGGGTTTGCATGTTAACTCCATTAACCAAGTTTGATTCCAATTGAACTTCAACTTTTCAAATGAGGTCAATTTTTACATTTTCAGCCTATTTTACAACTTGACCTCACATGACCTTTAACCTTGGTATGTGACCTTTGACCTCATCAACAAATGGGGGATGCCAAGTTGCACCTGTGACCTAAGTTTGGTTTAAATCTATTGAAGTATGTGGATATTACATGAAAATGTTAACCCTTTTTCACATCAACAGCAGACATCAACAACAACAGACATCAACAACAACAGTGGACAAAGTGATTCCTATGTGTCTTCCTGCCTTTAGACAGGCGACACAACAAAAGTTTGGTTTAAATTCATCGAAGTATGTGGACATTACATGCAAATGTAAAATTTTCACAACAACAGACAACAACAACAGACGTCAACAACAACAGTGGACAAAGTGATCCCTATGTGTCTTCCTGCCTTAAGACAGGGGACACAACAATTGTGCTGGCACTAAATGTGTAATAGTCCGTTGGCTGGGTGGGTCCCCATGTGCATGAGATGTGCCCTAAGTTACTCTTCACAGCCATGGACTAGACCATCAGACATAACAAAAAAAGTGAGGGTAGACTTTTGCTACCCCGGCACTTTTTTCGCTAGAGGGCGTTTTCAAAATGGCCACCAAAATGCCGTTTAACACCATGTAATGTCGTTTTCACAGCCACTATATCGGGTGAAATGGTCCAATTGTGTAGTGTTTTCCTATATTTGTTGATGTCAAATGTAAGAGCAGTCACCTTCACGATAATTGTATTCATAATGGAGGACGCTTTTCAAAATGGCCACCAAATGCCCCCCCATTAATACCTCATACTATGTTTACAGCCAAAAAATGGTGTGAAATTGTCCAGTTTTACAGTGTTTTGAAATTGTTGAGGTCAAATGTATAGAGCGGTTAAAACTCACTACTTAAATGTATTACTAATAAAATACAAAAAAACCTAAAATTAAAAAAAATGGCCGCCAAATGCAATTTAACACATCATAATGAAGTTTCACTAGCGAAAAAATGGGTGAAATGGCCCAGTTTTCAGTGTTTTGCTGTATTTGTTGATATCAATGTATAGAACGGTCACATGCACCACTTAAATGTATTCCTAATGGAGGACGCTTTCCGAAATGGCCGCCAAATGTGATTTAACACCTTATTGATGTTTTAATAGCCAAAAAGGGATGAAATGGCCAAGTTTTTCAGTGTTTCCCTATTTGTTGATTTTTGTTTCCATTTTTTTTACAGTCTCTTATTCAATACTGACTAATTACAGTTCATTGTCTCTTTTTACAGTTATTTTGATATTAATGATTTTCATCGGGGTTTCACCTCCTGTCAAGATGGCTTTAAGTTCTGGGCATCAAAAAGTAAACAAGGAGATTTTATTTTTAGGGCTAGTTCTCCATCTTCGGACCCTTTCTGTTTACCGTGAACTATATATGAGGTTTTCATAGCCAATATATTGGTTTGAAATGTCTATTTTTGTGGGAGTTCCCAATTTGGTTGTAGACAGTAGCCTTGATAGAGGTTTTTTTTTTTAAGATGACGAACATTAACAGAATTTTTGAAAAGAAAAAAAAAAAAAATCTGACTAGCATTTTTTTAAATGCATTTGGGTCAGCAAGAACTTCTAAGGCCCGATTCTTAGTTAGGTTCATAAACACAAACTAAGTGCGGAAAAATAAGAATAATGGTTACCATAATGAGCCTTATTACCTTTTGTATCAAAATGGATCAAACTTGCATGTAGCATTCTTCACTATCATTACGACCTCATCTGCTACAATCGTGTGTCCATACAAATTTAATCCATGGGAATGCAATTCATCCAAGTAGTAGAGTAATATAGCACAAATGCATCAGTATGAAAACGGGCCCATTCACAAAGACTTGCAGTTGATTGTAAGTTTTGATTTATAAAGCGCCATGACAAGCGTAAGTTGATGTCAATCAGTTTCAAATTTGCTTGGAGTTACACTGACAATCAAACTTACGCTTGATCGTAAATCTTTGTGAAACGGCCCCACCCATAAATCCTAAGCTGTGTCTGAGAAAGACCGCAAATGTTGCTGCAGAAGTTTGTCTTCATCAGCTTTCAACATTGGCCATCATTCATCCTGTGGTATCGTCTTGTGAAATCTTCTTTCTCCTACGAGAAACGCTCACAATGGGATTGCCAAATTATTATTAGCGGGGGCCGATCAGAAATCGGCAGCAATGCGGGGGACCATCTTTGTCGAGGTGGCAGTCCTGACAAGCGCACAACCCATCAGCCTTAGATTGTAATATCACCCATGACAGCTAGTCGAATAAATCAAATCATCATATCCATAAAATCATTAATACAATAAAAATAACTAAGAAAAAAGAAAATGAAACTGTAATTATATCATACTGAATAAAGAGAATGAAAAAATGGAATAAAAATTTATAAAGAGACTGAACATTTGAAACAAAATCAACAAACAGGGAAACACGGAAAAACTTGGCATTTCACCCCTTCTTGCTTTTTAAAAACATCATTATAAGGTATTAAATCACATTTGGCGTTCCATTTCGGAAAGCGTCCTCCATTATAATACATGGTAAAGGTGCTTGTTCCTATCGTCTTTGGACCCCCTGATTTACGGGGAAGTATTTTTGATATCAGATGAAAGGAACCTTATTTTCTCATTGTCTCCTGAAATTTGAGCCCTCAAATCCATTTCATTCCCAAGATATAAACAAACAACAACAGTTTAGTGTGTTACCCATCAATATTAGCACAGTTGAATGCGTTGCAAAATGCATTATTGCGTCTACCATCAAAACCGCAAAGTTTCCACGGTACTATGATGGGGGGGTGGAATGATTCCAGTGCCGGCCCTCATATCAATAGAGAACACAATGCACATAAAAATTCGGAACAAGCATTTTTAAGTGTGAATGTTGACCGTCTTATACATTTGATATCAAAAATGATAGCAAAACACTGAAAACTGGGGGGCATTTCACCCATTTTTTCTCTAAGTCAAAGCTTCATTAAATGAGGTGTTTAAAATTGCATTTGGCGGCCAATTTATTGAAAAGCACCCCCAACCTCCATTAGTAATACATTAAGTGGTGCAGTGACCGTTTCTATACATTTGATATCAACAAATAGAGCAAAAAACTCAATACTGGGCCATTTCAATCACCCATTTTTGGCTAGTAAAAACATATTATGAAGATTAAATTGCATTTGGCGGCCATTTTGACAAGCGCCCCCCATTAGGTACATCTAAGTAGTGAATGGTGAGTGCTCATTTATTTGACTATCAACAAATATAGGCAACACTTACAACTGGAATATTTCGTCCAATATATGGGCTGTGAAAACGACTTACAGGTTTTAAATTTGGCCATTTTGGCGGCCATTTTGAAACGCCCTCTATCAAAAAAGTCCGGGTAGCAAAAGTCTACCTCACTTTTTTGTTATGTCTGATGGTCCTACTCATGGCTATGAAGAGTACCTTATGGCACATCTCATGCACACGGGGACCCACCCAGCCAAACGACTAAAAGCAATTTGGCTTCATGGTTAAACTACTTTTTGTATAGGTTTTAAAAGTGAACTGGTTTTACAGGGCGTATTCAAAAAAGTACATCAACCATATGATGGATTTTTTATTAAAAACCTTAACGAAATTTACCAAATTAATGTCTGTGCTAAATAGGGCCTGTTTAATCATCTTCCAGTAATTTTTTTTTGTAATCGATCAAGCCCATTCAAAGGCAT